>UXGD01002367.1:0-26533 GCA_900474315.1 Torymus auratus | reverse complement strand
CTTAAGAATGATAATCATACGTTCAACCAAATATTTAGTTTACTAAATAGAATATTTTATTATATCTATTAAATATTTATTTGCATGGAAGAAATATTTCGTTAGATCAAATAAATAATTTATTTGCTTCAATTAAATATTTAAACATCCGCATTCAAACACGCGATTTAGTTGATTCAAAGAAATTTTTGTTGATTCAGCTAAATTTTTTTTCTCAGTGATAAAAACAACGAATTTTTTAATATTTGCAAATTCCACATTTCTATCAGATTATATCGTCTACAGTCTCCATTTCATATTACCAATGATCAATCACAAATCACATTCCAATAACGAAGAATCCCATTCGTAGTACGCAGCGGTCCCCTTAAATTTTGAAAAATTACTGCTCCGTTTATTAAATAAGACGATCATCAAGTAACCTTCGGCCGTAAAACCCCCTTGGTAAAAACCTTAATTATGTTTCGTTGCGCCCGCGCGTTCCTCCCGGCCCCGAGAAATCAAACGGGACTTTATCTTAATCCGACTGAATTTCCGAGAACTGAAATAAAACCATCACGAGGGTTCGATAAAGAAGAAAAAGAGGAGCGGCGACGCGGCGCGCAGACTCTTTCGTAAGCTTCCGAATATATAATAAAACTTTAAATTCCCTGTTTTCGTATATATACGAAATTTCGTTTCTGTAAAGTTGCGGTATATATAATGGGATTATGCGTTGACGAGAAGGGTGGGTTGTATAATTCGTTATGGGGGGATTGTCGATATTTAGTTTATTGAAATTTCTCGCGCGGTTTAATCAATTAATTTATTAACGTTATTCCAATATAGATGTAGTTGAAACGCTTTTGCTATTTCATATCGTTAGGTTTCAATTACACAAATTATCCGTTTATACATATAGTACAAGCAAAACAAATATTAAGGTAATATATGTAAATTGCAAAATTATGCTCCAAAGCAATCTACTTTACATCTGACAGTGTTGTCACCAAATTATTCAAATCGACATTCCATCCACAGCAATCTTAACACTTTACATAGCCAGAAAATGTTCACTCTTGCAATAACACCAATATCCCAGCCAGGCTTCCTCGCCTCATTCCACTCCTAGTATACACATAACCATATCAATACAGACTCTCTCCTCCTCTCGAATTCCAGACTGAGCCCTTTTACCTCCCACACTCATGGGGCTTCCCTTCTGCGCGCGGAACCACCCACGTACACCTCTTCACGCATACACACTTATATATATACGAGAGAGCGCTCAGCCTCAAAGAGCGTCGGTAGCTCCTCTCTTCTCTGTACTCGGCACCTCTTCCTCCTCTCCGCGAACGGGTCTCTCTCTCTCTCCCTCTCTCTTCCTCACGCACACATCAGTACTCCGAGCACACGTCGGTGTGTATGCGCAGGTGTGCGCTTCTCGTATAATAGGTACGCGAGAGGATTGTAATTTTCCGAGAGAGAGAGAGAGAGAGACGCGAGTATGTATAGGTTTCCCTGCGCGAGGAGGGCGAATTATTATATTTCGTGACTCGACGGGCAAACATATCAGTGTCCGACACGAGAGAAAGAGGCTCCGCGATGACGATGATTTCGTATATATAAGCTGTGTCGTTGTCGTTGCTTTTTTTTCCTCTCTCTCTCTCTGTGATGTTTACTCAGTGCGGCGCCGGCAAATGTAGCAGAGTCACGAGGAGGAGGGTTCGAGCCGCGGGAAACTAATTTTCTCTCCTCTGGTTCTCTCGGCTGCTGAAGGAGTCGAATAATATATATAGCCCGGGCCGTCTGTGAAAACGATTCTTTTCACGCCTTTCGTTTTTTCTTTCTTGGTAGCGGGATGAGTAAGTATGATGAATTATTTTAGTGCCGCGGGTGCGATAATGCAGCCACGCACGCGAGGGATATGTTATTAGTCCATCTGGAGGAGTCGATATAGCCGTTGATATGTCGTTTCACGTATTTAGTAGTATCGAGTTTATGGGGATCCTATCGGCTATAAAGTCGCTTTAGAGCCGTATACCGGCAAAGGTGGCTCGAAATAATTTTATACTGTTTCAACGCTCTATATATATAATATTATACATAAAAGGTGAATATTACGTTTACTTCAGTTTTGATGATACTTGAAATCTACAAAAATTCAAAAATTCTTATTCGCACACTAAAATGTAAGTGTATTAACTTGGTTTATCTATAAATCACCAAGCAGAAACCTTGAACTTTTCAGTACTGTATGGCATATATATATATCCCTCCGCACAATTGAGTCAGCACACAGGCGCGCATCCTCTCGTCCTCGAATAATTGTTCTTCGGAAACGCGGGAATCAATCTCCCTTCCCTCTCGCGATAAAGCACTCCGCCAACTAGCCTCTGTCTCTTTCTCTTCTTCTTACACACGCACTCATACCTATACACGCTCTCAGCCGAGAGAGAGAGAAAAAAGAACGGACGCGCGCAGGTGCGCGCATGCCTTCACGCGGAGCCCCAAGGCTTTACACCTCTCTGCGCGCGCGACGACGACGACCAGTAAAACTCGCCGTCCGCTCGCTATATATATGTATATATAAGCTGTATCTTCTTCTTCGTCTTCTTCTTCTTCTTTTGCAGGGCGCTTTTCCCGTGTAAGGAGGCGCGCGGAGGCCGCTCCTCCTTTTTTCGTCGCGCGCTGCAAGAGAGGAAGGTTTTTGTGCGAGCGCGCGGAGAGAGGTGAGTTTATGGCTGAAAAGTGGGCTGGGGTGAGGAGGTGCGTGATGCTTTTGATGGGTGAGAGGTGAGAGACTGAGGGGCCGATTTTATGGCGGTATAGTGCAGCAGCGCGCTTAGGTCGTTGGGGGAAAAGGGAGAAAGGTGGAGGTTTGAGTTTATTAGGAAAGATCGATGCTGGAGTTGAGTTGAGTGTGCGAATTTCCTGGAATTTATGTTGTTTTTTTTTACGAAGACGGAGAATAAATTTCGAATGGTGAAATAAATTTTAGAGATAAGAAATGTTTCGGAATATACACCTTGAGGCGGTTCGGCGTAAAAATTCGCTATTTTTTCGAGAAAATTTTTCTTTGCAGTTGTGCGTGTGCAGGTAGCAAAATTCTTTATTTTTCAGGATATTTTCAAAATGCAAAAGTATTTTTCAAATTAAGTTAATTGTCATTTTTGGTTTATGACTAGAAGTTGGGTTTTAAATGTTAGCTTTTTATTTGTTTCATATAATAGAAAGAGCTTTCAACCACTTATATATGTAATATTTTTTTTATGTTTGAATTATTTAGTCTGTTTTTTTTTTTTTACTTAGGAAAATAATATCACTATCTATTACTTATTTCATTGACATCTCTGAATATATTTAATATATCAATTTTAACTGTAGTTTTTATTAAATTATTACAAAGTACCTTATTATAATCTGTTAAAATAAAAAAAAATCAACTATAATTTTCATGAAATATTGCGTAGTCTTCTAACATATCTCTATTTTCAAACTCTTTTCGTTATATTATCATAACAGTGTAGATGTTTTCACATTTTCAAAATATGTAGAAAACATGTTATAGTGATACAAATACCCGGGCAAAAAAAAACTATGAAAAACTATAAAAATATACGAGAAATTATAGTAAAGCTGATTTTGGTATTCAGACAATATAGTAATGTTTTATAACATTCTAGAAATTTGAAAAAGTTTCAAATCAACATTTCAGTTCAATAACCAATTTCATGAATAATAATAAATCAAGTTTGCCAAAGCAGTGCCAACGAGCTGGTATAGCGACGTATTAATCGAAACCAAATCTATTAGTTGTACTAAAAAATTGTACGTATAATGAATCTCGTTCTTCTTTTTAACTACTTTAACATATAGACTAAAACATATTTTTCTAAAGACTATTAAAAATTTTAGTGTGAAACATAAAATTCATTATAAAAGCGACAGTGTATACACATAGAAAAAATTCCCATTCGTTTTTAATGACCAGATTGTTAAATAAATGGGTTTCAATTATTCATATCAGCTTCTAATACCATCAACGCTCTATATAACTTATTTTCGTAATAGATCATGCAAATACGATCGCTGGAAAAGCTCTTTCAAAAATATCACTTCCGCATTAACGCTTTCATTTTCCCCGTTCCCATAGTCTACTCTCTCCTCGCGCCTCGGATTAAGTAGAATTTTTCACGAATTCGGATGCGCACGCGAGCGAGAAAAATGAATTCGCTCCTGCATACATAATAAAAGAACTTGCGCGGGCGCGCATTCGCGTGTACGCTCACTTAGATTTACAAAGCGTACTCTATAATTTTAAAAAAGCACTCCAACGAGAGCACAGCATATGGTGTGGAAGCAGCAGAGAAAGAGAGAAGTGCGCGAGAGAACATCCTGAAAATGTATGTTTTTCGCAGATTCTATTTTCAATGCAAATGTGGGGAACGACTCGCGTGAGTGTTGAAACTGCTCGGAAAAAGACGAGTGAAATAACGCTGTGCACATTTTTGCGTCAAACATTTGGGCGGTGTAGTTTTTTTTTTTTACTTATAGGATCTCGTTATATAAAAAGTGGTTTCATGTAGGATGTATAAATTAGTCGAGTGTGAATGAGAAGACAATAATAACACATAGTGCTACTGTTTATTACAGAATAAATTTAACAATTGAAATCAATTACAGCATAAGTACTGACACTGTCTTCTTTATTTTGAAAATATTCTCTTATTTCGTCGCAGTCTTATACATACACAACATTTGCATTGCGATATGTCAACGGAATTGTTGAGGTAACAGTAAAATATCTATAGTTTCTTCACATTGTACAACAATGTATACATATAATATAATAATATAATATCAACGGACAAAATATGCTTTTAATAAAAATAAAAATTCGGTAATATCATTCGTTTTCGAAAATACTTGAGCAGGAGACGAAGCGCGCGAGTACTAGACGTCGCACGGCCGCTTCATGTCTCTTCACTCGTACATCTCGCGTAATTACTGAGAAATTCATTAAGTACGTGCGGGGGAGTTAATGACTTGGGTCGATCGTTTGCCTGCCCGCGGCGTTTACGGATCGACGCTCGCGCGTTTTGAAGAAACGTTTATACATTTGGTATGTCTTTTTAACGAAATTATATATATGTATACTGAATATAAAATTACGTTGTTTAATTGTTGTAAACGGAGAAAAATGTTTCATTAAAAATGACAAGTTTCGAAAAATTATTTGCGCTTACATGTATAAATGTAAAGATGCATCTGAATTTTATTGAAGATTGCAATGATATATGTATGTAAAACAGGTTTTGAAAGTATCTGAAGCGAATTTTTATAATTAATCAAAACTATATACAAGAATGTAATTTGTCGTTACATTGACTTGTCATTCCTGAATAAACTAACTCTTTTTTATGCAACATTTCTCCATCTAGCATATACAAAAAATCACAACAGTACAACAACGCAAACCAAATTCTCACGGATCGAAACCACACTGACGGCATTAAAAACATTACGACACATACCCATCATTAAAAAAGTCACTTTTCATCGAAACTTAAAATACAACATCTCATCGCTTATCATCTTCCTCAAGCGATCTTCCCGCGTACGCGCCTTCCTCGATTCTGTGTTCCAGCCGCTGCAGCTCAGGCCCAAAGGTTTGCTGTAGGTAGTTCTGGAAGGCCTCGCACTTGCGCTTGCTGTCGAGGTCGCTCGAGCTACCCCAGAGGATCAACCCGTCGGCACCGCGCCTCGCCACCTCGCCGATCGTGTTCTCGAGATCGCGCTGGAACGATAAGGGGATGGAGAGAAGTGCGTTAATTGGGGCAAGATTGAGGTGCGCTTTTTGGGGGAGGGTATTTGGATACGGTATTGTTTAAAAAGTCAATTTACAAGAGCTTATGTTGATTGGGATAACTTTATTTGGAATGTACTAATTAATGTGAAAGTTGATGAATTATGTTAATTAATATGTTTAATTTATATGGAGAAGAGAATTTGTCATTTCCAATGAATTTCCAATTGAGATTATTTATTTGATCCGTTACGACTGGATGGACTATTCTAAACTTGAATTACGTTAATTAGTATATATCTTTGATAAGAGTTCGAAATGAATGTAACTATAATATCCAAATTTGAAATTCTATTTGTTGAATTTAAATTACGATATCGCGCGTGTGCGGATAATCAGATTTAACTCTGGCCAAGTTTAATTGTTATATTTATAAGTTTTGAATTAGGGGCTCGTTAACATAACAGAGAATTTCCGTAGTTCTCGTCTTTATGGTAGTTTCGTTGGGTTTATAACTTTAAGTGTAATTCGAGCATTTGCATAATGCACTAGTAATACTATTACAAAGTAAACCGTGATAAATTCAAAGTAGTTATTATTCTAAATGAATATTAAGAGGATTGCATTAAATTAAATATGTATTGTTGTTGACGTTACAAACACCTTGTCTCTATCCAATTTTGAGTAGGTCATTAAATATGTATAAGTATGATTATCCTGTATATATTCAATCGTACGTACGTATCTGGACAAAAATGTTAAAAAAAAAAATTTACGATAGACAAATTCAGTTTATAAATTTGACTGACATTAGCCATCAAGTTAGCATGCTTATTTTTCAATAACTATTTATTAGAAACAGGTTAACTTCTATATTATATTTTAACGATTTTATGAATACAATATTTAACTATATATATAATATATTTTTCACGCTATTTTTGATTCCTTACAATTTTCTGAGAAGTTAATATTGTTTAACGAAACAAAGCTTAAATTTTAGCTCGTTCTATCTTCTTTAAAAATCATGCTTATTCGTTTTCATAACATAAATACTTACAAAATGACATAGAATATCGATGAGATCTAATTTTTTAATGAAATGAAGCATATACTCGAGATAAAATAGTTTTTACTACTATCTCTAGAAAAAGGGTATATGAGATGGGATCAAATGTGCACTCTTGTTCTTGTGAGTATATTATCGACCTAAACTTGTGTATTAAGTATAATACTAACCTTATCGACAAAGAGATCCCGCTGATCCTGATACCTGTACCAGTAGTACGCGAAGACCCTGACATCGGGGTCGCGCGACTTCCTGGCGAGTCTTACGGCCTCCTGTACGCGTCCGCGCACCAGACCTACCCGTTGACTGGCGCTCAGTCGCTGCTGCAGGTACACCGACGGCAGCAGGATCTTCTCGTTCGCGAAGAGCCAGGACATTCTGCAAAGGATGGAAGGAATGATTATTTTTAATTGCTGATATAGTTTAGAATTTAATGAATAAGTCCATCTCTGCATGAGTAATATTAATTTTTAATTTGAAAAATCGGTTAATTCCATAATTTCATTCCCTTTTTAATTATGATGAGAAAGCAGAGCTACAAGCTTAAATTTATGTTGAAATATGACTTAAGTATACGTCACATACTATTACACTATAATATTCAACATTCACGTGAAATAGAAGTAGATCGTGTTTTCACTTTTAGACGCGTTGTGTTGTAATTATTGCACGTGTATGTCTATGGCAATAAATAATAATGCACTTCGTGACTGCAACTCAGAGATAAATACTCCTTACGCTTTACAAAAACAATTACTTATAACAGAACGAGGAAAATGCATATATAATATTGAATATATACTGAAGGTTTTCCTTATTATGCACTTTTCTCCAATGATCAAGTATGTTTCCAATCAATATTTCCCTGTAAACTTTCGACCCGAAGATAATTAAGCTACCGAAGATTTTCGGATAATAATATATCTCAAATAAATAATTAATTAAACGAAAATGCAAGGTTCACTGTACTCCCCCTCTATACTCACTCATCATTTTCCTCTACGACCTTCGCCGAGCACTGTGCGCTCTGTTGGTTCGGCGTCCAGTTGAAGCAATACGGATACGCGTAGTAACCCCAGACCGCTTTTGGCCTGAGTTTCTTCACCAGTTCAAGCGTCCTCTGCATGAACACACGACCGAACTGCTCGAACCTCTCAGTCGCTTCCCTCTGGATGGCTCGCTGACTCCAAAACGGATGCCGTTGGCGCTCGAGGTCGATCGAGAGGTCACGGTAGATCTGTAGGGAGGCCCAGTTTTGGCGGAATATCGGCCGCCAACTCTCGAAGTCGATGACCCCGATGCCGGAGAAATTCGCGTCGGGGATCTGCTCGTCTAGATGGCGACGCATGTAGTCTAGGTGCAGCGTCAGGTTGCCTTCTTGGGGAACGCCACCGTTACGACGCACGTATTTGTCTGGAAGATGAGTGTTATATTTTGTAGAAAAGTTTTCGAAAAGAATAATTATCGGTACATTTTATTAATAAGTACACAATTATAGTATTATTGTACTATAATGTATTATCAGTGAAACGACGATACCGAAAATAACGGTTACACCGCAGAATGCCTCATATCCGTAATCGCAATCTAGTGGGAAACACCTAATCTTCTTGATACTTTTGATGCCGCCAGTATGAATTGTAAGAAAACGATTATATAGGTACTTTACTGAGCTGTATGGCTATATGCAGTCATCAGTCACGATGGTATCGAATAATATTATAATCGCGAATTCGATGTATAACACAATGATATCATCTGGGTCAAGTATTTACAAGGAAAAAAAGTTGTACACACGTGCTACATATACTTTGATTGTCACTTATATCAAATGCGTGGTAAACTCATGTTATAGCCAGTGAAATTATTATAGTACATAAATAAGATAATAACTCGAAACTTTTAAATAAAATGCTAAAAACTTGAATTAAAAAAGACGATGAAATCGTTAAAAAAACCTCACCACCCGTGTTATCCTTCAGCAGTGCCGGAAAATCCCCGGGATCGTAGAGTATCGCGATCTTGTCGCCGCGAAACTTGTCCCTCTCGTTCTGCAGGATGCCGAACTTGCGGCCGACCTGGTCAAAGTCCATGCCGTACTTGTGGCACATGAAGGTCGGTATGTTCCAGTAGATCTGGAAGTCGCGAGGGCCGACCGGAGCAGACGCGACGTTGACATGCGGCGGCGTCGCTGGCGTCGTACCAAAGCTGTGCGGGAAAACGATTGATTTTTCATTCGTGTGTATGTGCATGGATGCGGTGATATGTTTTTGCGTGCGAGTCCGCGAGCGATGCATAATACGTAGAATGTCAGGGTCGAGTGGTATATCGATTGGGCGGTTTTTAATTTTGGAGATGGAAATAGCGCGGTCGACGATTCAATGAAATTGATGCGCGCGGGTGATAATTGTAATAGTATGGTAAGTAGTCGTCGTGAGGGATATTCTTAGGCAGTATTCAACCATATAGGACTTTTTTCATTAATATACGAAATGTGTAAATAAATTTGTGTTTAATATATTTATAAATTCAGTTTGCTATGGATTATGAATTAAGTTGAGGTGAAATCTTTTCCCAGTGAGTCATATCGGCTTCAGGCGTTTTAAATTAATATTTTTCTAACGAGGTTCTCAAATTTTTGTAGACATACGTGTTCGAGTAAATTAAATTACTGAAATAACGAGTATATATATGGATATCAAATATAGAAAAGTGTGATCATGGAATATATTGCAGAGTTGTAAATAAAGCTACCTACCCCCACGTGAAAATAATATGAATCAACGATCTCATATGAGATCTCATAGAGTTCTCATATGAGATCTCGTATGATATCTCATATGTCTGAAATTCGTATTAAGATCTTCTATGAGATCTCATATATTATTTTCACCTGAACCGTGAATAACAGAACTACAAAACTATTGCTCTTCGAAAAACATATTTTTCAGTAGTAAATCATAACATCATCGTCGAATCTCAATCTTTTCAAAATTAACAGAGCATACACTCGTTGCCGTTAAAACCAGGTCATATTTAAAATCCATTACGTAACAAGTACGCAGCTAACGAGATATAAATCTAAAAAAATTTATCGATCGCCGCGTTGCCAGTCTCGCCAAAAAGCTCATTCGCCTTCGACACTGCCAATTTCATATTCGCGCTTTTGCTCCGAAAACCAACTGCGCATGCTCCGATACGCACTCTCTAAACTGAAACCTCACATTGGCCGCTGATAAGGTTAGTCTCGCGGCGCGCATGCACGTCCGCTTTCTCTCTCTCTTTTCCTTATAGGTCTACCTACCTATCCGCCTGCGGTGCAATCGCACTCTGCTATTCCATATATCTCCCGTCGTGTGTTCTCTCTCTCTATATATATACTTGTATTACACCATCCGGAGAGTACAGTAGTTTGTGCGCGCATGCGCCAGAGCCGCGAGAGCAAGCACGACGCGAAACAGACGTCGTCGTCGCGCACAGCTATAGTGCACGCGCGCTTCAGCGTGTGGTCGAGTCCTGAGAGAGAGAGAGAGACAAGTACATCGTCGTCGCCGTCGTTGTCGGCCGAAAAAGAGAGGTGCTCTCGCGGGTGTTTTACACACGGCTCGCATACCTCCCCCGTGAGTCAGCCCTGCGCTCTCTCTGTCTCGCTCTACCTCTCTCCTCTCCCCCTCACGCCATCATTGCAGGGCGTCGGTGCGCGAGAGAGCGGTGAGTGTATAGAGAGCGTGTAGTCAAGTCAAAGAGAAAGAGAGAGAGACGACGACGACGGATCGTGAGCGAGCTGCGCGCGTGTGTGCGTCTGTCTTCTTTCTGTCTCTCTATATCTTCTCCCCGTGCCGTACATGGCCGACATCCGCGGGACGCCATCTCATCGTCGTCGCACCTCGTCGTCGGGGTAATGTGCAGCCCGCCGTTGCTCCGGGACTCCTAGTTGTCGTCGTAGACCAGAGAAGACAGAAGCTGGAGGAGGAGGAGGCGGAGAGAAGGAGAGGAGTCGAAGGGGAGAGCAGGTGAGAGAAGGCGCTCTCTCGGCGGCCCTTTGTGCGCTCTCGAGAGAGAAAAGTTGTACATATACCTATCTATAACACACTCGCTCTCTCTCGAGTGAAAGAGATAGCGAGCGAGAGAGAGAGAGAGAGGCAGAGGGTGCCTACTATACCCAGACACGTGTGTGTTATATTTCCTCACGTACGCGATATATAACTTGTTGATCGATATAATAGGAGACACGACGGGCAGCCGTATCTACTCCGCTGCCAGTGGCAGAGTTGCAGCCAACGGCACAGATCAGAGCGCCTAACAACGTCGCCGGGCGGTCACTCGCGCCCGAGCAACACCAGCAGCTAGGATTTCGCGACTAGCGAGCAGCAGCATGTCGGACGAGGACGACAAGCCGCCGGCGCCTCCGGTGCGGCTCACCTCGAACAGGGGCGACTCTTCGGCGGCCTCGAGCATACCCGTCGACATGAGGCCCCTACCCAAGGAGCCCGACTCCCACGACAGCAAGAAGAAGAGCATGAGGAACAAGATCAAGATCAAGGAGGGCAAGGACAAGCCCAACATCAGCTACCCCACGAACTTCGAGCACACGGTGCACGTCGGCTTTGATGCCATCACCGGGGAGTTCACGGGCATGCCCGAGGCCTGGGCTCGACTCCTCATGTCCAGCAACATCAGCAAGCAGGAGCAGAAGAAGAACCCACAAGCGGTGCTGGATGTGCTCAACTGGTATGATAATAGTAGCAAGGAGACCAATGGATCAAAGTACATGACTACTATGAGAACGTTTGGAGACTCGTGCAATGGGGCTGTCTTCCAACCTACGCAGGAGAGAGCTAATAGTCCTAGGAATCTTACTGGGATTACGTTTAGTACTGGTAATGTGCGTAACCAGGCGATGTCTCAGACCTCAGGCAGCTTGAACTCCCAGCACTCATCCAGCAGAGTGAGCAGCAGCAGTCCTACTAGTACGCCAACGGATGCCTGTGCCACCAGTTCGGAGCAAGAGGATGACCTGCCACCTCCGCCTATTACTGCAAGACCTGAACGCACAAAGTCTATATATACAAAGCCTGTAGAGGACGAGCGTCCACCACCAGTTACTACCATAGTGAATTCACCACCAAGGAATGGTTCGCCGCAGGTGCCACCGCCAGCACAGTTGGATAAAAATAAGAATCAAGCCGTGTCTACGCCTACAGCTACTACGGATCAGTCACGGTCTGTGCAGAACAATAAGACACGTAAGAATAAGATGTCGGACGAGGAAATTCTGGAGAAACTGAGGACTATTGTAAGCATCGGTGATCCAAATAGGAAATACACAAAGATGGAGAAGATTGGTCAAGGTGCATCGGGAACAGTATTTACAGCCATTGAGAGTTCAACTGGAATGGAGGTAGCAATAAAGCAGATGAATTTGTCGCAGCAGCCTAAGAAAGAACTGATTATTAATGAAATATTAGTTATGAGAGAAAATAAGCATCCAAATGTTGTGAACTACCTTGATAGTTATCTTGTTGGTGAAGAGTTGTGGGTGGTTATGGAGTATCTGCCTGGAGGAAGTTTGACTGATGTGGTAACTGAGACTTGCATGGATGAAGGACAAATAGCAGCTGTATGTAGAGAAGTGCTTCAAGCATTGGAGTTTTTGCATTGTAACCAAGTCATTCACAGAGACATTAAGTCAGATAATATTCTTTTGGGACTAGATGGTAGTGTTAAACTGACAGATTTTGGTTTCTGTGCTCAAATTTCTCCCGAACAGAACAAGCGTACAACCATGGTGGGAACACCTTACTGGATGGCACCAGAAGTTGTCACCAGAAAACAATACGGGCCTAAAGTAGATATATGGTCATTGGGCATAATGGCCATTGAAATGATAGAAGGAGAGCCTCCTTATCTAAATGAGAACCCTCTCAGAGCCTTATATTTGATTGCAACTAATGGTAAGCCTGATATAAAGGAGAAGGAGAAACTGTCAAGTATTTTCCAAGATTTCCTAGACCGGTGTTTGGAGGTGGAGGTGGAGAAGCGATCGACAGCTTCTGATTTACTGAAGCATCCATTCTTGAAGATAGCTAGGCCACTGGCCTCGCTAACACCCCTAATAATGGCAGCCAAGGAAGCAGCAAAGGAAACAGCGAAAGAAGGTACCAAATGACACTAACGGCTTGAAAATGAAAACAAACATTGGCGAATAAAGGAGAAGCAGTCTGCAATGGTGACAGTCACCCATGGCAATCAGCTGATGAAAAGGAGTCACAAGAAAGCAGCCCACCACTGGCAGAAAGCAGCAGCAGCGGCATCACAGCAGCTTGAGGAAGAATTTTCTTTTTTACTTCATTTTATTTATATACTATGCCTTTATCCTTTTTTTTAGCGTGAAATTTTTATCTAGACTGTATTATATGCATTTTTCTCCCGTTTATATATATATATATATATAGAAGCTCGGTTTTACCTTTGTTATTGCTATTACTAACTTCGCGCGCGCGCACGAGGCTGAAATTAATCGAAAGGGAAAGCTCTGTGTACATCGAAATTTTAGTTCTATATATATATACATATTCATAACGCTACCTCGCGAGCGCTCGGCTGCATTTTAAAGGAGCCACACACAAACACACCGTATATATATATATATTATTCGTGTTTCTTGATTCGCATTAATATAACAAGGCGAGAAAGAAGGGGGGGAGGGGGGGCAAATTTGTTTGTTTCGCATTATTATAATTAACGCGACCAATGATGCTAATCGTTTTTCGTGTAATCTTGCATTAATCGAACGTAGCCAATTTACCAGTGAGGTTTTTTTTTACATGTATAATATCGTCTAAAGGATCGTAACGATTCGGATCTCGAGGAGAAGGCGGCTACAGCCGACAACGTGTATATGTATATCGTATGTAATGTATGTATGTATGAGAGAGTGAGAGATGGTCCGCTAGAACAAGAGAAAAGAATAGCTTTATTACGACAAGGGATTTCGTGAAAAGGATGGAACAGTAGAGAGGGAGAGAGGGAGAGAAAGAGAGGTTGACGATCGATTTCGTGAGAGCCGCGCGCGCGCTGCTCCGCTTTGGCACGCGTGCCGCGCTCGCGCTTGTGTGACTCATCGCGCGCTGCAGCAGCAGGCGGGTGCGCGGACTTCGCGAAAATGATCGTCGATAAGAGAAAAAATAAAAAAAAATACACGCAGTACAAAGTGGATGACGATAAAAATTTCGGTGGGAGAGGGGAGCTCGCACACGTGCAATGATGAGAGAATACCGCATTTGTATGTATATATATATATACAGAATGCAGAAGTGTATGTGCATGAGTATATATTTGTGAGAGATATGCAGAGTGTGCCGTTTGTGCGCGCATGAGAGTGTGTAACACACGTGTGCGCGGTCGAGACGACGAGTAATCTATAATTACAACTACCCAACGACGGCTGTACGCGCGCTCCGTTGGTTGGCTGGTGCAGAGAGTGAGAGAGCAATACACCTTGCGGGCTATGCGATCCTCGTTTTATCTCTCGTTGAGAGAATTCTTAAAGAAAGAGCTGCTACGCTATACCTACTATGCTATACTTTGCGCATTTTTATCGGTTCACGCGGGGTTCGTTGCACACAGACACACCCATACATACACGCTGCAGCTCAAGGAAGATGAGGGAGAAAGAGAGAGAGGAGAGAGAGAGAGAGAGAGAAATGATATTTATACATAGACTATCGCTATATAGGGACAGAGCGGTATCATCACACTCACATGCATACAATCACCTGCGCGCTAGTAATTTTAATTAGGTATCACACAACATCCGGAGAGAGAGACTACTTAGTAACTAATGAATGGCGAATTGTATATGCCTGCGTGACTCGTCAGCCACTAGATTACCATCATCGTCACCATCATTGTCATTGTAATCATCACCAAGGATTGGATACACTATAGCATTCGAGAAAGAGAGAAAGAGAGAACCCATAACATCTAATTTTTCCTCCCCCGGCTTCTTCTCTTTCTCTCCGTTGTACATCCACATATATATAGCTCGTTATCACACAACCACTAGCCGCGCGAGTGTAGAGACGTTATCGAAGACTGAGGCGCGCAAGTATATTTATATATATATGTAAAATTGTATACACTTGGTGTGTGCGTGTATGTGTGTGTGTGTCTATCAGACGTATGCCTATACCCACCCCTCGGTATAAGAAGAAGAGGAAGCTATATGCTAGGTGCGCGTGTCGCGCTATACATCATCACCCCACGCGCGCGCGCGTGTATAACGATAATAAAATAATAATATTAATAATAATAATTATAATAATAATAATAATAATAATTTTCACGACTGAAGAAGAGGAGGGAGATGAAGAACAAGAAGACGAGTGGGATAGGAATAGTGCAGTAGTGCGCGGGACTATATTATGATATGATATGGTATATATAAATATATATATACAGGGGGGCTGCGACGCATTCTTTTTGTAGTAGCGTGTAATAATGTCTGCGGCCGCCGCGTGCGCGCGATGAGATGAAATTTTCATTTGTAAATATTGTAAATATCGAGGATTTAAATATATTGCATAGTTTTTTAATTGCGTCGTCTCTGTGTTGTTTCATTTATATTATTATATTGAATAACTTGTTCTGTTTTTTTCTTTCTGCATGCGCATGGATTTGTGTATATTATTGTAAAATGTCCCGAGGATGATGACAATTTGCCTCGTGCTGGACAGTGGCAGAGCAGTTTGTGATCCCACGTGATGGATGTATAACGACAGAGCTTCGGATATATCTTACGCGAACACCATTGCACGCTCACATCACAGGTGCTCCAGAGTGGAATTTGACTTTTTGTTTGTATACGTAGTTTCGTTCTTCACCTTATTGCAATATTATTATTATATTATTATACTTTATTTTTATCAAATCGAATTATATGTATTATAAATATGAGTATATTCTTGATTAAAGTGTGTTTATTAAATGCTATGAAACTTTTTCTTTCCAACTGAAGTAGATGCCTTTAGTTCAGTTTGAGAAGATTAAAGGTGCATTTAATGGATTTTTAATAGACCTGTACAGTTCGATATAAGATAAGATACAAAAGATATAACATTATTGGAGCTTTAAAACAGAACGTTTATTTGTTAATACTAATGCTATATAAACATGAAAATATTGAAAAAACATTGAATACGGTATTAGGACCTTGCTTACCTTTATACATAATACCGTTTAGTAATGCATGATACAAAAGTACGTAATTATACCTATTAAAGTTTCTTCCTTATTTACCAAACGTATTTTTAATACCCATCGAACATTCTGAGATAATGAAAAGAATTTGAAAAAAAAATTTCTAACGACGATCTTGAACTTGAGAAAATAAATTTTTCCATCGATCTTATATACTTAATTTCCTTCGAGGAATTGACCTTTATCAACATATTAAACGGCAATCGCTTAATCGACCCATACGGAAAATGCATTGAAAAGAGTCCAGGTGAAACTAGATCTAGGCCCCGGTAGTCGGATTTGATTGACACACATCTCTCGGATCACGAAATTTGAACAAGTGTCGATGCATTCCGAAGCGCAATCATGCGTTTTCCCATTCGGTTGGAAAGTAAATTTGCTTAACGAAATGTGTTTTTTTTTATGCTGGAATATTCCTGATGAAAACACGCTAGTCTAATTTATAATGTAGTCTATACAATGTTAAAGTTAATTTGTTAAAGAGGGTATTCATGTTTTGTGATGAATAATAGTAACGTATTTTCGGTTTCATGTATACCTTCAAATAATTTCAACAATACTTTTTGTAATTCTTTTAGTGATTTTTCATGTTAATATCAAAATTAACGTCACGTGAATATGTCGCGCTTAATTATCGCTGCGATGATATAATTTTGTTACGTCCCTCCTGCTGTGACAACCATTTCGTTTTTTTTTTTTTTTTTATAACAAACGAGAAATACGATGTCGTTTAGTTAACAATATTCTTTATGAGTACCTGCATAATCCCACGTGATTCGAAAACACTTGTTCTAAATTTGGAATAATTATAGATAATTCGTTTTTATAGATTGAAAACCTATGATCATTCGATCTAATGACTCTTTCCGCGATCTAGAATTCGAGCGATCCAGAGCGAATTAAAAAGCTCGCGATAGTTGTATTGACAAATCGAGAATCACTGTCGGCGTAGGGGCAAATCTAATCCATCGGTATATATTTGCCATATTGTGCCAATTTCCGTATATTATCTTTCTTAATCTATAGCTCTCTCTGCAAATGCTGTTTTGTAATTTTTAATCATATTTTTTTACTACTTTCAATATGTATGTAAATTAGAAACGCCGAACGTTAACATTTATGGAAAAACCCCATTTGGCATGTGATTAAAATGACAATACTCCTATTTTATCGATTTTAAATCTAAATTAAACAGGTGTATATCGTGAATATATACATAAAACTTTGGAATAATATTTAATAACACTTAACATTTTGTAATAAATCAATAATAATTAATTGTATTATACATATAATGCCAAATTAAAAAATCTTATCATAAGAAACCATCAATCATGAATTTAACCATTCTTATCATAGTTCATAATAATTTAATTTTGTTATATCACTGGTACACTTTCTGCAAAGGTCGTTACGCTCGTACACTTTATTTTCTCTCACATTATTTATTTTCGCATGCATTGTCATTTCACTTATCTAAACATTATTTAGCCACAACTCTGTTAAACCTCATTCCTACTCGAATACCTTGCGTACTATGCGCATACCTCAATGCCAAAAAGATGTGTGTTAAAAAACAAGTATTTGTAATTTATCATTATCTTAAAATTAAATAATCAATCCTTTCCTGCCACATGTGTATCAAAGCGTTGACACTTTATTTTGAATAATAACACCGGAAAAGTTTATTGAGCCTAAAAAAATATTTATTTTTTAACTGTGCTGAGAAAATATTTTGCCTCGTTTAAAAAAATAACTATTTAATTAAAAAAAAAAAATAATAAATATACACAGGGAAAAATTAATGACTCCGATATCCGAATTTTGGAGTAAAAATTATTTGATAGTAACCATGAGACAGACTGATTTTTCGTAAAAATTACTATACAAATTTATAGTAAAATTGCTATTATTTTGTAATTTTTCTCCGTGTACTTATAATTATAAAAAAAAATGAGAAGTCGTAATATCTAATCATATACGAAAAAAACCGAACAGAGAAATATTCAATTGAAAAGAAGACGTATCCTTGTAAAAGTCAAAGCAAGATCTAATCTAATACCCGTTACCTTCAGTACATTAGCATCACGGATACGACTCTTATTCAAATTAAATATCTCTCCTCCACCAGCAATTAAAATTCAATAACCGGCACAAAACCTTTGTTCGCCAAAAATATCCTTTCTCAACCCCACACCTGCATCCATACCCAAAAGTGCTTTACACGGGAGTATAATAATACACCCCATCAACCACGAAATAACGGCCTAACAAGCGCCCCACAAACCCAATAAATAATAATAATTACCCGAAGAATCTGGAGGCGGTCCTGTCGGCGAGGCAGAGCCAGATCAGCGGCGCCAGGAGCCATCTGCCCGCGCTGCTCCCGCGCTGATGTCGTGCGACCTGCATCGGTGTATATACAATCCGCACTCCTCTTCTCCACTGTATATATATTCCCCTCTCTCTCTCTCTCGCACAAACTAAAAAAATAAAAAATAAAAAAAAAACAACGCGCGTGTGGACACAGACACCGGGCAGCGTCGCGCACCTGCGTGCTACCAGCAGTTCATTCCCGTATGCGCACTGTTATATACCTTTCCCTTCGCTCGCGTACGCTCGGAGCGATGAAAGCTCCTCTCTGCCGATCTTTCTTCTTCTTCCCAAGGTGTTCGCAAGCGCGCCGTGACACGACTCCTCGCGCGCGCCTGTGACAGTTGTGTCTCTCTCGCTCCTCTCGCGCAGTGCCGGTCTGTGTATGTAACGTATGCGCGCGCCAGTTTCGCCCCACGCGACCGCGAGGCACCAGCGATATGGTATATAACACACATGCGCGCGAGTGATAACGCGCCCGAGCTCGCGCTTAAATCTGTATAGGTGCGCGCATGGGAGTAGTAGTAGTAGTAGTAGTGCTCACGTGAGAGAGTGCGTACACTTGTATACTTATGCAGTTTGCGGGCGATGCGATGCTCTTTGGATGGACTTTTTTTTTCCTGGTTAGGCAGTGTAGGTTCGCGAGAAAGAGAGAGAGAGAGGTTTATGGATGTTTGTCAAGTATGTGCGTCGAGGATATGTACCATGTTCGAAGGTTGATCGTTTCGACCTGCTAGGGAGATTGATATATATATAATATAAAAAGTTTGTAATGAGATATATATAATAATATATACTTGAAAATGACGAGACTTGTTTGGAAACCCCATATATATACTGATAATAAAGAATGATATTTTTAGAAAGAATGCGTATAACAGCCTTTTTATTTAGGTATATATTATATATACACATACTAATTGGCGGTTCTTAATTGTAACCTTTAGCGAGCAGTTTCCTACATACACATATACATACTTCGCTTGAGAAACAAGGTCTTTATAAGGTCGTTTATCGTAACGTCATCACCCATATATATACAGGAAAACCATCACTTTGAATAACTATCAAATACCTTTACACGCGCGACACACGCCGAGCGTATGTATAATAAAATCTTTCTTAAATTCAGTTTTACGAGAGAGAGAGGAGGAATGAAATTTGCCGCTATAGCTCTGTAAGGGAAAAAACGCTGCGGGAAAATCGTTTTGCAGCCAGGAAAAAGGTGGAAAATACAAGGGGAAAAATTGAATTCACGCAGAAATAAAAAGCGCGGCAAAATGGAATTTTTCCGTACGAAAAAACAAAAAAGTTGAATCCGATTACACCTATAGAATGCGATGTATAGTAGTAACAAAAGTATTATATTGCTTCATTCTTTCAGACGCGCGCGCTCTGAGAGTATAGAACCCGTTAAATGAAATATCGCGAGCAACAATGCGCGCAAGCACGGCACGCACACATCGACGCGCGTAAAAAGATTTCAAATCAAACTTTCCCTTACACATCCTCGCAATAATACTAAATCTTTTACTGTCCCTTATAAAAATAAAATCTTTATACATATAATATATCTGAAAACATGAGGAAAACGGTCGCGCACGTTTTCAAAGACAATCAGCGCGAAAGCTTTCGAAAGCGCGCGGTATATATACCGGCTCTAATATAATTTTCATCCCTCTGTGCGCCGCCCGTCGATTAGATTATCCCGGACCGCCGAGCAACCCGAGAGTTCGCTAACCGCCGCGCGTGGATTGATCGCAAATATATACTTGCGAAAGCGCGCGTGTGGAAATCGGTTATCAGCGCGCCGTGTTATATATTTATGTTTGCCATCTTGATAATAGGATAAGTATTGCGTTGTTATATGGAATTGCGAAACGAGGAAAGAATGCACGCAATGCGGTTGTTGCGCACCGGGGGTGTGTGATTAATCGTGATGCAAAGAGACGCGAGTGTCCTTTTTTCCTGTAGGTCGGGCTAATTAAGTGATGGCTGTAATACGCGTATAATTGAAGTGGAACTGCGCGGTTAAGATACATTAATTTTAAATTATATACGTGTACGTTGTCGGCAATTTTGATAATTTTTGGCCTAATTCTGCTGCTTTGTTGTGTTGCCCAAACGTTTCCACTCTCGCCGCGGCGTTAATTAGAAAAATCGCGGAACCGGATCTACACCGCAATGTTTGTATATATATTATATATACACACTTTATCGCAATCGTAGAGAAAAAATAAAAATTTACTCGTATATAATTAGGCAAAATGGAATTGATATGGGCTACTATCAAAATAGTGCGCGTATATACGGAGAGCATATAATAACAGCGGAGAATTCTGTGTTTAGCCGGTTTAGTATAATATTTGTATGCGCTTTTGAAATGATTGTATACACATAATTCGTATATAGAGACTGGGAGAGCGGCGAGCGTGTATGTTGACCGTTTAAATTAAACGTACGTGCCGTAGTTTGTAATTCGTGCCTCTCGCATCTGTAAACATGGCGCTTTTCCGCTATCTATACACACATTTGTCATTTATCGACAATAGTGCAAGATATTTCGATTATCCAAAATTCACTTGTCTGCCTTTTTTCTGTTACCAAGACAAAAAAGTTTTAGTAAGATAAAATTCAGCATTATAAAATTTTTCACCTTTCCGCAACGAAAAAAAAGAATTCTCTGAAAAATGCCAACACTTATCTCCGCTAAAAATAACTCCCTCGCGGCAATGCTCCACATCCATCCCAAGGGTTTCCCCGTACACACACTGTCAGTCTTAATCGCTCGCACATAATCTCTCTTCGCGCGCGACGAATTGCGCCATCATCATCACACAGAGAGATCCGCTCTCAATTATATTACACCCAAGCACTACACTTTATATACCTATCTTGACACCAGCGCGCAAGGATACTACTACACCTGTTGGTCGCGTGGTTTTTTGGGGGTAGCGCGTGCCGCGAATACCGATGGTTGCGAGTGGTGTGTTTTAACGCGAGTATAGAGGCGAATTTTAAGAGTTCGAGGGGGTGAGAGAGTAGGGCCATCGAGAGTTGGACGAGTGGCTGCGGCCACGAGCAAGTTCCTGAAGTGGGTCAGCGGCGGCGAGGAGGTGCGAAGGTTATTCCGCGCAAGGGATCGAGAGTATAAGGCCTGGGGAGAGCTTTGGAGATGAGAGGAATGTTGAGCAGGTGAGGCGAAATTCTGGGGGGAGGTTTTTTGAGTATGATGTAAGTGATGGTATTTACGATCGACTTTAAATTTTATATAGCGAGGTATACGATTTGATAGTTGAGACACGTTCTACGTATTATCTAAGGAAACTTATTGTGAACGTCGACAGGCAGAATTGTTATTTTATTCTAATTTCGAGGAATTGACGGAAACTTAATAAATGCAGTTTGTGGAACATTAAAATTCTCCTATACTATATACTTGTAATTAACGAAACGCTCAGAACAGTGATTTTCCAAAGAAAACCGGTACGCGGTATATCCTTTAATTCTATCGAGCGATTACGACCGGATGGACAATGTATTTACAATTGTAATTGCGCGGTGAGTCACGTTGTTTGTGCGCACAGCGGGACTTCGCAAAGACCGATTATTCCGAGTAGATTGAAGCTGCCGCGCAAATATCAGTCGTTTGCTTTACTTTTCTGACTTTTTGGAACACTTATATCATTACCGATAATACATTTTCTTTATCTTATTAATATTATGCTTCTAAACTGCAGCGAATGGTCAACTGACTGAGCCGCTGCATTATTATTACCGATAAATGCCTGAGGCGACATTAAAGTCTAATTAGCTATATATATGTAATAATGGTATTGATTATCCGTATATGAAAGAGCGTTTGTTTAATAAAATTAATTCACAGAAAAATATAACCCGATTGATAGAGAATTCACGTAGTTATCTTAATTTTTTCCCGCGTGACAACGCGCTATAACGGAGTTAAAAATAAAAACTCTAGTTACTTATCTAGTTGCTCTTTAGCGCACGATTCTATCGCTGTGTTCTCGTTAACGTGCATATTGGATTATCAAATATCCTCAATGAATCCATAAATTATAAATTATAGGGGTATATGTTCTGGTTGATTGACAGGTGACATATCACGCGTGTAATAAAAATGGGCCAACGATCGGTCAAATCTGGTATCTGGCGTGTAATAAATAAAAGTAGGTCAACGACGTGTTAAATCTGGTTATATTGCAGTGGGACCAAAAAGAAATTCGTATACCTGGAAAAGCTTTTTGTCAATTTCAATTTTTATTAAAAATTCAAAAGATTTTTGTACTTTTACAGTGATTTTTTCGTTATTTTTAGATTAAAAAAAAGTGTGCAGAATAAAAAGTTATCCGATTGTTTCATTTATTTTTCATTTCGTAGCTTTTGTAGTTTTTTAATTAAAATTTTAATTTAAATAAACATTTTAACCGCATATATATTTTTTTTTTAAATTCTCTTGCACTTGCATATAAATATGAATAACAATTTCATTTTTAATTCTACATCATGATCACTGAAATTATCAAAATATTTATATAAATAACATATACCTACGTAAAGATACACGTGTAATTTAAGTAATTATTTATAATTCACAAAATTTATTATTCATAACAAAAACTACAACTGTGACAATTGAAAGACAGAACAAACAGTTATTAAGTACTTGCAATTGACAATAAAAAATCAATTTTTTTTAAATAAAAAAAAAAACTAAAGCAAAACTTCAGAAAAGTCTCAAAAACCCTTTTAATAAAATCCTCAATTACAATAATTTATATACCCACCGGAAAATTCATCCGATCGATCAATAATATTTCATATCCTTATCATCGGAGCTAACGCGCGCACTTTTCGAACTACAACTACGATGGCAAAAGTCGCTCGCATTCGCATCATCCAACTCCTTAAATATATAAGCCAGTGGCCGAGAAGGGGTGGGGGAGATGCTGCCGCTGCATCGGCACGCGCTGAAACAGCTGAGCGGACGAGCGCTCTGTGGCACCACAGACGGGAAGGAGCAACACGTGCGCGCGCTACACCACACTTCCCTCATCAGTACCTAAGTACACGCCGTCTTCGGAGCATAAGTAATAAGCACGGGCCAGCACAGCCTCGGAGAAGACAATGGGAGTGCACGACAACGCTGACTCGAAGTACAGCATGATGGCTGGTACAGCAAAGCTGGGCGCGAAGCGGCCACCTACGACCGTCGTTTTCCACGGGAGCAGCAAGCAGATGAAGCGTGAAGAACAGCAGCAGCAGCAGAGAAATAACGAAATTGGCCCGGACAACAAGAGCTTCGCGGCCATTCAGATGCAGCGGAAGACCCTGCCCGTGTACAGGCTGAGAAAAAAGTAAGTGCGAGGGGTCGTTGGGTGAATGGACATGTGTGTGTCTGGTACGATGTTTACGTCGGGTTTTTGCCTGAGAGAACGTGCGCGCGTGGATATGGACGGCAAACATGGCGCTTAGTGCGTAGTGTTGTATATGGAGGGTCGTATAGCTGGTGGTCTGTTTTATCGGCTGTTGGTATGGGAGGTGCGGCGCGTATTTTAATTTTTAGAGCTAATTTGGGTCGTTATAATGTTGAGAAAATGGAAAAGATTGGAAAAACGGGGGATTTGGGATTGAAATTCGTTGATGTAAAGTAAGGGTACAATTTAATCTTGCATTTGTACACTATATTATTAACTCTACTGTGTCTAAAATGGTATTATTATTTTTTATAGGATAATCGAAGAAATCAGGAAGAATAACACGCTGATACTTATTGGAGAAACTGGAAGTGGAAAAACTACACAGATTCCACAGCTTATTTTACAATCCAAATTGATAGGGAACGGTGGTTGTATTGGCATCACGCAGCCAAGAAGAGTGGCAGCAGTCAGTATAGCCAGACGAGTTGCTCAAGAGCAGAACAGCGCGCCAGGAAAGCTTGTAGGATACTGCGTTCGTTTTGAGGATATGACATCTCCGCAAACAAGGATAAAGTACCTCACTGATGGAATGATGGTTAGGGAGGCAATGACTGATGAAGTGCTGTCAGACTACTCTGTCATAATTTTGGATGAGGCTCACGAGAGGTCTGTGCAGACTGATGTGTTATTAGGTGTGGCAAGGAGAGCCCAGAAATTGAGAACTCACAAAAACTTGCCACCACTCAAGCTAATTGTTATGTCCGCTACAATGGATGTAGACAAATTTGTAAAATATTTCCAAGCGCCAGCAATATACCTAGAGGGCAGACAGCATCCGGTTAAAATGTATCATGCTGCAAAGCCACAGGATGATTATGCTTTTTCAGCATTAGTCACTGCTTTTAAAATACACAGAGAGTCACCAGCAAAGTAAGATTTATAAATTGTAATTTTTCAACATAATAATTTGGGTAGTTCTTTTTTCTAATCATATTTATTTCTTGATTATAGTGAAGATATATTAGTATTTTTAACTGGCCAAGAAGAAATTGAAGCTGCAGCAACAGCAGCACGACAGGTGGCTAAGCAATTGGATAACCAAGGCTATCCATCACTGAAAGTATTCCCACTTTACTCAGCACTGCCAACACATCAGCAACTCGAGGCATTTAAGCCCTCCCCACCTGGGATGAGGAAACTAGTTTTAGCTACAAATGTTGCTGAGACATCAGTTACCATTGGAGGTTTGTTGACCATGATTTCTAACTTCTAGGCAAATAACGCGAACATATATGTCATTTATCCAATAACCCTGCAAACGTACCATTTAAAAAAAAAAAAAAATACTAAAGTAAACTTATAATCATTATTTGTAGATTGATAAAATAAATACCGTCACTTTATCAGTGATTTTTTCTGTATAAATAGGTATCCGTTCTGTGGTCGATTCTGGTGTCGTCAAGGAGAGAACGCACAATCCGACAACAGGACTAGACGTTCTCCGCGTCGAAAAGATCTCAAAAGCTCAGGCGTGGCAAAGAACGGGTAGAGCCGGTCGTGAAGCACCCGGCAAGTGTTACCGCACCTACACGCTCAGAGAATTCGAGAAACTGAAGGATATGCCGGTGCCTGAGATTCAGAGATGCTCGCTCGCTGGTGTTGCGTTGCAGCTGCTGGCGATAGGCATCGATATCACGACCTTTGATTTTATGGACAAGCCGCCCCAGGATTCCGTTGACACTGCCGTTGCATGCTTGGAGAAGTTGGGGGCTGTCAAAGGTGACTTGAATATAATATAAAGGAAAAAGAATTTTGGAATACGAGAATGCTAATCGTGGCGTGATTTTGTAGGTTCACCACCGCAGCTGACGACCCTGGGGAGGACGATGTCGCTGTTCCCTCTCGATCCACGGTTCACCAAAGTTATTCTCGCCTCCGTCGAGCACAAGTGCTTGGAGGAAGCTTTGACTGTGATAGCTCTTCTGTCCGGAGAGAACGTCTTCCTCGACCCGCCAGCCAAACGACAGCAAGCTCTCATTGCCAGATCGAGGTAAAAAACTACAAAATTACCCACCTCTTTCCATTCACAATACAAATTAATCCACTACATGCTCTACTTACTACTTTTTCAGATTCGTTTCCGAGGAGGGCGACCACGTGACCCTGCTGAACGTCTACAAGGGCTTTACGAGCGCCCAGCAAAAGAAGCCTTGGTGCCACGAGAACTTTCTCCACTTCAGGAATTTGGATTACGCGTCGAACGTTCGAAAGCAATTAGAGGCGCTCACGGGACGCGCGAAGCTCGAGAAGACCAGCTGCGGCAACAACACCGAGAGCCTCAGGAGGGCTCTGCTTGATGGACTCAGCGAAAATCTCGCAGAATTGCAGAGGGATCAGAATTATATTGCGGTAATAATTGCGTGCCGAGTTTAGAGAACAGAATATTAACTCGCTTATTGTCTAAAATTTATATCTTCAATTTCGTGGAGAATATTTGCCAGTGTAGTAGCTTCGATGTTAGATATTAGATATTTATTGACCAGAAATATTTACAGTAGATTTACAGTAAATCCTATAGAAGTAAACTTAGTTACTTGTACA
>UXGD01002366.1:0-26534 GCA_900474315.1 Torymus auratus | reverse complement strand
GAGTTAGAGGGTTTTTGAACCAAACGCCGAGTTAGCGGGTTCTTGAAACAAACACCGAGTTAGCGGGTTCTCGAAGCTTTCGCCGAGTTAGCGAATTATTCCTCTCAGTCGTCGATATGCACTGTTTAAATAAATTTTAATAAAGTTAACCAAATGATTTTTTTTTATATGTAAATTTTTTTTGTTTTTTTTTTTTCGACTACGTTAGCATATGAATTAAGTAAATTATAGCATGCTTAAATACATTTTTAATTTGTTTAAACATTCTGATGAATAAATTTAATAAACAATCATAATATACAGTGGAAAATCTAAAAAATAGCTAAATCCAAAATTGTCTTTTCTATTAATGATCAAAGATTAGCACTCAATCATTTCCGATAGTGTTCAACACTTATCAAATCCTAAAACAAAAACACTAGTCTCACCTCGCGTTTATTATACCCTCTTTCTCCCTATAAACCTCGATTGTCACACTTTCGTTTGGACGTCTCACGTGCGACACACGAGCCGTCGTTCATAAGTCCGCAATCGTCAGCGCAATTACCGTGATGGACAATGCGTCTCCTCCCGTTATAACCTTCTCCCCCGTCATTTTGCTCTAACCTCTGCGCTCTCGTGATGGACGAGCGCGATTATACACGGAACCCAACGCGCCGTACTCTCCGCTCTTCTTCGTGTTTTCTCTTATCGAGCAAACGCGCGCGCGACTCGTCCCGCGATTTGTCACCGGCGAGCTTTCCGAATTGATTTACGACCGATACGTACTGATATCGCACACTTGGAGAAGCGTGCGTTATCTTTTGCGCGTTGAATTGTTTTTTTTGCGCTTCGCAGTTCGGCAATTTTTTTTTTCTCGTGTTTAGAGTGTCGTGAAAAATGACTGTTTGGATGGAGGTCTGCTTTCGGGGGTGAGTTTGGCTCCGATGGAAAGTGCAATGACCGTGAATTACTATAGTTATAAATGGGTGGGAATTGAAAGAATTGTTTGGAGAAAAAAATGGTCCAATTTTTTCGTTGACATATATTTGCTTCCAAATGTCATCATTTGTCATAAGTCGTTATAAAAGTAATTTTTACCTTAATTTTCATTATTTTTAAATTAATTTAGAAGTATCTTTTCCTTTGACGTCGTGAAAATCCATCTAAAAATTTAATAATAAAAATATTTAAATAGCAGCTTTTATTTATGTATGAATTTACACATTGATTTTTATTTGTAGTTGAAAATCCTGGTTTATTTGACACCTAACAACAGAAATCCCCTTATTTTTATCAAGCACTTCTCTAACTTATTTTCTGCGAAAAAATAAAAAATATACCAAACGTAGATAAGATTACACCGCTGGGGCAATATCCGACAAACCTATCTCTCCCCCACGCACAATGCAAGAACAATAGACAATAGACAGCAAAGCAGCGGAGAAAAAAGAAACGAGCAAAAACGAACCCCTCGGCTTTCGAAGAATCCCTCGCACTTACCCCCTCACTCGTCGTTGCTTGTTTTTTTCGCGCTATCGACTTTCGCACCTAATACAACACAGATACAGTCGTACACACATACGCGCAAGGATATCGACGCAACGATCGCTCATAACGCAGCAACGACGTTTGGCTTTCCTCGAAACAATCCAACAAGAGCTTGCACGCGTGCGCGCACAGGAGGGACGACGATGACGACTGGAGCGTGTTATTGGCCCACTTTCCAGTCCAATTACGCGCCGGAACTCGGTGTAGGGATTCGGCAGGGCGCCACGGTAATGCGAGACTTCCGGGGCTGAGACTGTTTCGCATTTTTTCCCCTCACGAGGTGTGCGTATATTTCGCTATAGAGTTTTTTATGTAGACTTTCATGCGCCGAAGAAAAGATAATATTTTTTGGTAATTTTTTTTTTCTGTAAATATACGGTGTAAAAAGTCGCAGTACATTTACTCCTTATGCCTTTAAAAGTAAGGACACAAGGAGAAGTAAAAAAACACCTGCTACAAGAATAATAAGCCATTTCCAGCCGCCGAATTAACATCGGATTCCTTAATCACTTAGCGCGAGCGCAATACACTTAACCACAAGTACCTACCCACGATCAGTTTAGCCGGTGCAATGAACCAGCAGCGTTCCGTGACGCCTCTCGGACACACACACATTTCCCTCTTTCGTGCACACCCGGAACCTGAGCAGAGAGCGCACGAAACGACGTCCGCTCGTTAGTTAATTCCGATTTCGCATGTATTCCGGCGGGACAAAAAAAGCGCGCGCGCGAAAGCAAAGAAACGGACTGCGCGATGGCTTAATGAAGAGGACGTGTGGCACGAAACTCGAGCCTCGCACGCGCATGCACCAGCTTTTTGCTTGTCTGTCGCGGGTCGGGGAATGGACAAAGTTTTAGCGGAAAACGAGCGGGGATGGCGTTAGAGGCTTGATTTTTGGCGAGCTTGGAAGAAAATAGTTGCGCGAGGGTGTGGTATATTGTAAATAAAGATTTTATAATGTTTTATACCGTGCAAAAATAGAGAAAAAAAATTTAATAGAAAAATAATGAATATTTTATTGTTACTACTGTACGTTATTGATATTTAATTACTGAATTATTATTTAATTACTGATCATTGATATTAAATTACTGAAATCTAATTATTTAATCATTTTTTGTTCCAGGTGAGTCAATCAATTAATGCTTTCTTCCCGTTATTTTCGCATTAAACGACATCCTTTTATTTTTGAACGTCGTGCCGTCATTCCCAATTAAGGTCAGTAGTCTAATACGATTAATTCAAATTTCCACGTCTCCTGTCTGTCAATCACTCCTAGTCCAATTCTCCACTCACGTCATCACCTTAAATATACGAAAATAAAATTTCACCAGAACTTCCAGCGACTAAAATTCTCACCTTCACACCCAAAAACCACTCTCACCTCCTTATAACCAATGATACACGTGGGCGTAATTTGCTATATACACCACGAGACGAACATTTATCACCGGCCGGCCGCGCGCTTGCGATTCGCGTACTCGCGTAATGAGTTAATTGGCGAAAGGATTTAACGAACTAAGCCCTGCTAAGCCGGCCGGGCTTTCCGCCGCCACCGCCGCGGAGAGAGAAGAATATCCCTCCCGTGTGGCCGCAGGCGCCGCGCCAGACACTCTCGCTATCACTTCTACCGGCCTGTCGCGTGCATTTATTTATTAGGGATTTCGGTGTGGCCTTTTTGTGAGGTGCGCGTGGTATAAGAGGTGAGGTGACCGTGTGGGATGTGAGGATTGATTTTGAGAGGCCTGTTGAAATTTGTGGGACGGTATATGTAGCAAATTTTGATTTTTTTAGAATTTTGTATTGGTAAATCGAATGGAGAGTTGGTTTGCTTTGGTAAAATATTGTATGGTTAAATATTTTTGTAAAAATTTTTAGAAAAGCGTGCAATTTGTAATTTGCATCAAAATATATTACCAAAAAATATTTTCTACAAGTTCCTTAATTATCAAATAACGGGTAAAAATTTTAACAAAAATATTTAACCATACAATTTTTCACCAAAAAAAGGTTATTTCGTTATACATTTTCAATCGTATGAAATTAAAAAGAAAAAAAAATACTTTCGTTATGGATTTCACTATATTATTAGAACGCGAAGTTCCCCAGTTCACCTACACCTGCATGCACACCAAGAAACACCAGATGGCACACACATAACACTGCGTAGAGCAGCAGACCAAGCAAACCGTGCATAATAAGCCCTAAACAGGCGGCAAAACAAAGAGAGAGAGAGAGAACGAACGAATGCGAAGGCGGCGCGTAAAAAGGGTGCGCAATATAACAAGAGCGAGCGAGCGCCGATAATAAGCTCGTGCGCGCGAATGAAAATTTCAGGCTTCCCAAAGCAAACAAGAGCGCGCGCACGCGAAAGGGCTATCTCCCCGCGTCGCCTCGAGAGAAGCTAATTAGGCTTAATTATCCTCCTGGAACGAGGAGTGCGCCCGCACGTGTGTACGAGAGAGCCGAAGACTTTTTTTTCGACGCGCGCGAGTAGTGCGCCGGAAGCAATTCGTCGCCGTTCGCTGCTGCGCGCTGTCCGATTCGCGTATACCTACGTGGGGGTTATATTCGAGTTGGCGCGCCGGCGACACGCGGCGGCGAGCGCTACCGGTGCGCACGGGTGTCGTAAAAAAATCGTGAGGGAGAAAGGGCGAAGTATTGTTACGTATTTTTTTTTTCGTAGAAAAAGAATAGTGATGAATATTTGGATTTGCGTGTGGATCTATAAACATAGGCTGATAAATGCGAACTGTCTTGGTAGTATCTTTATTTTAGTGTTATCTGCGTATAAGTTCTTCTTTTGTTTTTTAAGATTAATTACTATGATTTTGCATATTAATTATTTATGAATTATCCCTGTGTAAGTACAGTGCAATGCTTTTAAAATTATCGTCGATCTTTATTTTCCATATACTCTCTTCACGTAGACACTCTTATCATCAACAAATCTAGTTTTGGGAACCCTTTTATTCACCCAAACCATTTACGATGAATTCGGCTAATCATAGCTTTTAGGCACACACACCACTCCCGAGCCCGCCTTCGAAAAGTCACTGATCGAAGGGGCGATTCGCAGCGAGTATAATTGAGTGTGGGGTACACGATAATTTCTTAATTTCAGATATCCGCCTTTTTTCTGTTCCGAGGCGTTGGCGCCTAACAAGAACATACGTCTCATTGCCCCTATAATTGCATAGTATAGTAAACGTTCATATATGCGTATACCTTCCTTTTTTCGAAATATGTATTCTTTTACTCATTTATTAACAAATTTATTTCAAAGCGCCGAGATTCGCCCCGTCTTATTTCTTATTAAACTATAAAATCATAAAACGCAGAGCTATCCACACTCGCCGCTTGAATTATCCCCCCAACGCAAAACCGAGCGCGCGCGCTAACCGTTCACGTCCCGGTGGCACAATATAATTAACGACATTCCTCCATAAAAACGCGCCTTAAAAAGCCCCACATCGTCGTCCTAGAAAGTCCACATCGTATATACACACACAAACACGTGACAAAAACCTTAATTAAAATAATATATTTTTCGAAACCTCTATCTCCCAACGGGTTTTTTCCTTTTTTCCATCCATAATACGCACACGACGGAAAACGTGTAATCGAAGCTCTTATTTCCAGGTTAATTGCCCGCGAGCGATTTATGGGTCACGCGCGCGCTTGTCGTCGCCGATGTTCCGGAAGCGCGTTTTTGACTGTAATTCGCGCCGACGCGGTTCGCAAGCCGTATATATACGTGCTCGTTGCGGCCCGGAATTTACAGCGCGGCTGGTTTTATCGCGCGTCAGAGGCTGTACGCGGCTGCGGGTTTTATAAATTAGAAACGCGCGCGTTGCCTTATGTGCAAAGAGAGGAATAGAGAGAGGTGCAAGGTGCTCTTGAGTTATTGGGAGAATTAGAGAGTGTAATGTTTGCCGGGTTACGGTGATATTTATTGGTCGTATCGGTTAATCAATTCGGGAATGGTGGTGTAGTTGGGTGAATGGCTCTCGCGACATACGTATATTATAGACTATTTTTATTGCAATGTTTTTTATTGAAGGTTGTATTATAATAATACTATTTATTACAAACATTTATTGAAAGTGATCACAGAATCTATATTAAATTCTTATTGCAATTCCCTGTAACATTCAATCATATAAACTTAACCATACCCGGTACGACAATAAAACCACATCGACCCATTGAAAACAAACAACAACAATGTTACAAGTACCACTCAAAACTATAAAAAAAATCCTACTCCATATCCCTCCATCATCTACCTCATCTCTCATATACACACACACATACACGCGGTGTCGACAATACCGTCTCGCACTCTCACATGCGGCTGCGAGAAAGAGAAAAGAGTCGCGAACGCGCGCGCGACATCGACGACGGTGAGTGCAGTTGCGGATCGAGGCAAATGGAGTCTGTCTGCTCGATTCTCTCTCTTTTGCCCATCCCTTCTCTCTCTCTCTCTTTCTCTCCCCCTATTCTTTTCATAGGCCGCTCCGGGCGATCTTTATCGGTTTCGCAAGCTCGCGCGCGATTGTCAGCGAGCCGCTGGCTGTGCAGGGCTTACGCGCGTTGTAGGAGGAGGATGAGGAGAGTTTTGTGTGGAATCGTCTGCGAGAGTCGGCGGGGGATCGAACTTTTTACTTATATTTGTAACTTTTTTTGTTGTTGATAATTAAAGTTTGCCGGAGTTAGGCGGTGTATATCTGTATATGTTGCGCGGGAGAAAATATTGTCGTATTGTGCGGAGATTCTCTCATTCAGCTTTTTAACGGATAAGTTTCGAGTTACGAGCTAGTCTCGATGTATTTTCAATGAAATAATAATAATGCTGCGACTGATATATCAACGTATTTGTTTTGGTTATTTTATTTATTATTATATGAGAGTTCTGAAAATATGTAATAAAGTCGTATTAATAAAATGCTTTAAATAACTGATTTTATTCAGAAAACCTTTTGAAGGGTATTTCTTCGTCACTGGAATGCAATAAAGTATAGGACGAACAATGAAGTTCGTGAATGTAAATATTTCATCGTATTCAATGAAAATCTTGATGTTTATCGCAGACATCTTCCTTCGTGATGTAACTAAAATTGTTTCACTAATAGTTAAGAATATTTTCTCGATTAAAAACAGAACATATATGCCCGAAGGCATGCTTAAAAACTTGGTCGAAATTCAATAAGAATACATTAATATTTACTATTAATACTTTATCACACTTAAAATAAATGCGCAAAAATCGCTCGTTTCTACGTTTGAAATAAATTTTCTGCAAAACGCGACTGCGATTTATGCGCTCGCGTAGACTCCGCATTTACATGAACGATTACTCGAGGGGGTATAACCGCGCGCTCCGGCGCATGCGCGCATTTAAGTGAATTCAAATTTAATAAACACGTTATATTACAGTAATTTTCTCGATGGTATTTTATCTAATTACTCGATCGCGTTATGCCAGAGCCATTTAAAGGCTATATATATGAAGTTATTCCAATAAAACGAGAACAAAAACTTGATAAATTTTTTGCTTCGGAAACATAGGCAATATATCCTCGCGTTCAGGCACGTTTTGCATTTTACCCAAAGATAAACATTTCCAACCGTTCCCCCGCGTATAAAAAGCCAATGCTATAATTCCAAACTTTCGTTACTCGCATCTTCCGTCGAAAGCTTATATATATTTCAAAAAACCTCTCACTCTCACACCACCGCGAACTCGCAAACCCCATCGCTTAAAAAACTTGCGCTCGCAGTATCGCTCTGTACCTTTAAAATCGAACTTTTTTATTCCCAACAGTAAAACTCGCGCGCGCGGACCGTATCCTCGTAATCCGCGCAAAAAGCTCCGCACGTTCGTCGATAAAAAAATTCCCCCGCGCGAGCTGTATAGGTACAGAGAGAGAGCGAAGTTCAGGGCGAAGAATAAAACGGGACGGCGGAGAAAAAAAATAAAGCGACTATTAGGCGAGCCGTTAGCACACGGGGAAGAGCATCTTGTAACGTAGAAATATGTGTATGTGCTATGTATATGCGCGCGAGAGAGAAGGGTTAACGACTAAAGTCGCGACCGGCGTATATTGATTAAGCGTTATTACGATAATTGAAGCGCAGAGCAGAAGCAGCAGCTTTCACGTTGTAGGCGGTCGGACGGGGTCTCTTCGCGGAGACGATATAAGTATTCAGCTCTTTTTTTCGGTCCACGCAATTGGCGAGAAAGTTTTTTATGAGAGGTTAAGTTCATTATCGGTGGTTGGATTTTTCATAATTTGAAGGTATTCATAGGAATTTTTGATATCTTCATCCTTACAAGTGTAAAATCTTATGAGATTTGAACGAATTCTATCTTTAAATTCATTTTTTTCATGCGTAGTATGATTATACTTGGAATCAATCAGTGTTTAGAAGCAAAGTTTATCTATTCAAATGTATACGCAATTGACGTTATATGTAAAATTAAACTGGTCAGAATAAGCAGCTTTCCATCCACTCGGCGATCCAGATAAGCCCTTTGAATTCGCGCGTGTGTATGCGAGCTGCACGCGCGCGTTCGGCTCTTGAAATTTCCCACGGGGAAAGAGAGTCGTCATGTGAAAGTCGTCACACTCGCTCGCTGCGTCAGCGGGACTAACTGCCCAGATTTTCCACTTTTTTCATTTTTTCACTTTCCCATTGACTTGTAAACAATTTTAATTATCCCCGGGTGACGTTTGTTTTCTATTTTTAGAACCAGGACCCACGGGCGAAATTACACGGGGTTTTGCTCGGTTCGGTTAATTAAGAATATTCGATCGCGGTCGTACGTGCTTGTAAATTCCTTGGTTATTGCTGGTATGTTTTAGGTGAAGAATATTTTTTTTATTTTACATTTTTTGTATAGAAATTGATGCAGCATTACAAGTTACGTAAAGCGTAAAGTAGTAAAAATAAATGAGGTAAATTTGAAAGAGGATCCCGTGAGAAAAACTTGCGTATATCTCGAGGCATCGAGTGATTTCTCAGAGATTAATTTAAGAAAATTGAGATCCGAAGGACAAAATAACACTTTAATCTCAATAATTGACTCGGCAATAAAAATGATTGAAGCAGTTGCGAACACTTGAAGCACATATAACTTCGGACAAGACTGTATACCTCTTAACTTCGAGTTTTACGACGCTTTTAAATTGGAACATTAATTAAACAGCTTTACTCCCATATCATTACACCGAGTACAATTGTTTTATCATAAATATTTTTACACCTTCTTGTTGTACTCGCTATACATGCTTTTATAAACAAAGAATTTTTTTAAACAACAAAACCGGCGAAACATCGAAAACCCAGCGACTCGTAAATCCAGAGACACTATATATTTGTAAGTAATAAAAGTTTTATTGTCTTCATACAAGACATTGCACTTTATTGCGCTTGCAATAAAGTTAAATGAAAATGAACGTAACGAACATGTATATATACTTATCTTCCCTTTCTTCAATTCTCACTCCACACAAAAGTTTTTTACACAGCGAAAATCTCGCTTCACTTTTGTTTAACCTTTCCTTCCAAATGTTTCACACCTTGGTATATATTTTATCTGCTCCTTTATCTACTCGCTTTCAGGCTATCTCGACCATTAAATCTCTATACAACAAAATAACTAACAATCAAGTCAACAACCATTACTCCAAATTAACAAACATAACTTAAAGTATAATCTTAAATCTTCGAGCTCGCAGTCCTACGTAAAACCGCGCGAAAACCGCACCGACATACACATAAATTACTCCAACAACACCCATTAAATCATACTTTCACTGCAGAGAGCCAAATTACGCACACGCCTGCCTCTCTCTCGATCTTCAAACCGCCGTCGACTTCAAACGCGCGCCACATGACCACCGAAAAAAAAACCACACTTCGCGCGCTCGAATATAAATTCATCGCAAAAAGCAAAACTAACTCGATCAGCCGCCCGTATGTAAGCGTCGTCGCGTGTGCCCACGCGAAAAGAGAGAGAGAGAGAGCCTGATTTGCGACGGCTCGTAAATCGCTCGTCCTCGTCGTCGACGGCTTATCCGACACTTTGTCACCTCGCGCGCGAGCGAGCTGTAATCGCGTTTGTCTCCCTCTCTCTTTCTCTCTTTCTTTCTCGCTCCCCTTTTTTTGGTCTGCTCGAGTTTTCGTCTTCCCTGTGTGCGCGTTTTATTTCTCGTTCTTTAATTGCGCGCCATTTTTTTTTCTCCGGCGTCCGTTATCTCTGCGCGCGTTATTAATAGGAAGTCTTATCGCTGAGCTGAAGGGGGATGGTGGTGCGTTAAGACGGAGGGGTTGGCTTTCTTTTCTTATGGGGGGTGTATTGTTTGGGAGACGGAAACTGATTGTTTAGAGGTTTCTGTTTAATTTACAGTACCGTAAACTTTTCCTTTCATTATATACAGCTAGTATAAAGTATTATACCCATACAATGCGAATTTTTTTAATATTTTCTTTTCATTACTTTCAAAAAATATATACGGCTCTCGTATAGTAATAAAAGTATTGAATAAAAATAGATAACAGTATATAAAGTTTATTAAATAACAGCGCAGGTGGTAAATCAAAAAGATTTATTTACACTCCGAAGTCAAGAGTCGCGCGCTGGACAATTAAAAAATATAAAAAGTCGTTAACCATCGGCCTCGTGTATAAAAAGTATATATGTATGAATTACAATTTTGTTTGCGCGAGCGCAATAGAATTTAGACGACTTCACACAAATACAATGGCAGCGAGGCAATAAACCGGCATCACAATAAATTAAATATTGCAGAGCGAGTTGTATGTATATATAATAGTGTTACGAGAGAGCGCGAACATCTTCTTGCAGCACACAACGCGCAGGCTATACGCTCGGCCAATAACAATGGACTTTCACGCGCGCGCGCGCTTAATTTATGAATAAAGGCAAGTTTGATATTTTAACGGGCGCCAGTGTTCTTCTTGGAAAGTCGAGAGTTTCTAAAGGAAAATTATTATTTACCGAAGGCTGTATTTAAAATCGGAGCTGCGCGCTTTTTTTCTACCCCGCGCGTGTATATAGGACTAGACGATAAATTTCAGGTTGAAAAATGTACCATAAGAGTAGGAGGAGGTGGGGAGTTTATTTGCAATAACCATTAAAAGGCAATATAAGTCGCCGGGATAAGAAGTTCGTAATTTACTTTCTTCGATCGTTATTCAAATTACTCTGTATATAAACAAATTGCGCTCGATGTCTGTTGCGCTACATTGTTGTAGTGTTGCCGTGAAGCTTTGTAATTTATTCGTCTCGTAATGACACGTTACACAGACATACACGTTGTATTTAACAATGCGAATTTCTTCCCATTTCGAAGCATTAAGACAAATGTTACTTAACCACCGGTCACCTGGGACACTCGAAAAATTACATATCATTACGCTTTTTTCGTATACCGCAATATTCGCCTTCCCAAAATTCTGAACTTCATATTTACAATTCGCCACCACTTTCTAAAGGAACGTAAAACGTTACACACATACACATGTTCGTGTGTAAACACCGAACGCGACTTGCTTCCCATTACCCGCGTGTGGTGAAGACAAGAAAAAAAGGAACGCACGCGTACCGCCGCTTCGAAATAAAAGCAACGCTGCAACTTTGCGCGCGAGAAAAATGAGCGCGCGGGGCAAGAGATTTTTAGCAGTTCGTAAAATATATTCGAGAGATTATTCAAGGCTGGCCGAGAGTGAGCGCAAGACGAGTAGCCTTCCATAAATCGTGAAATACAATATAAATGCAAATCTAATGGCAGGGGGAGGAGGAGAGGCAGTGCGCGGCTATTTGCGAATTTCGTTTAATTTTCTCGCGCACGGGGGCCTCCTTTTTTTTGGCCTGCGACGACTCATTTACCGGCGGTTCCGTCGCTCGCGCGCAAACGCGTTTTCTTGGCCTTCGGTGGGAACTGGTTCGTGTAGCTTGTCAATTTTGTTGTTGTTGTGGATTTTGAGATTTTGTGAATAAATACAGTTTTGACAAATTTGTTTAATTAATCTTGATGATAAAGTAAAGGTAAACTGTACTTTTTAGAGAAAAGACATATTGGGAATTGTTTATCAAATTTTAAAATTGGCCATTTAATCGTGTTTCATTTGTAAACAATTGTCATTTCGACAAAAAATATGTATTTTTCGTTTGTTTAGTCTAAGTTTATTTTTAAACATTTATGATCTTAATTCTTGTATTCTAATCCCACACCATACCATATACATTTGACGCTTTATTACAGCCCATTACACCCTATAAATCTACATTTGCCTTTCGAAAAACGTCCCTCTCCTCCAGCACATTACCCCGAAATATTTTATCCCTCGCGTATATGAAGTTGAATTTTACATACGTGACGACGTCGATTCCAATAAATCGAGTGTGTCGTAGCGCGCGCGTCTGTCCGCAAAATAAACCAACTCCTTCGTCTCTTTCCCTCTTCTCTCTCGTTTCCTTTATTTCTTCGTTTCCTCGGGACGCTCTTTCTCTCTCTCTCTCCACTTCTGGAAAGAGAGGACCGGCCGGGCGCACGCGCGCACGTGGCGGGAATTTTAAAGCAGCCGAAAAAATGTCGCCCGCCGTCGTTGGGGCTCCTTGACTTATTGTCATTCCGCAGGCGTCCTTCGAGTTCGGTGATTTATTCGGTCGACAGCCTGGCCGGACGTGCCGCCTTAATGAGTTCCCGCGCCGAAATGAATGTAAGCTTCAGCTCGCGTTTTTTTCCACTCGAAATGCCCCCTTTTTTCCGAATTTTCGGTAATCGGATTTTGTGTAGTATAGTTTGTTTGCGAAATATTACTTTGAAGATTTATGGGGTCAGAGTATATTTGAACATAACTTGTGCTTAAAACTGATATTCTTTAGTATGTTTGGTTATAACACGGTTTTATCTTTTTCTCTCTCTAAGGTTAATTAACGATAAATATATTTCCATCTTCAACCAAGTCTAATCTATACCTCACCCGCTAACACTTGCTCGGTTAAATTAACATTTTTTGTTTTCCAGTCTACCAGATATTTTGTTTGAAATAAATACAAAATTCATCAAAATTCTAAGCAACTTCGTCCCAAAATTGTCCTAAAAATAGTCCCGGAAATTTCTCCGTTAAAAAAAATAGTGAACGTAACTTCAAGGCAATCATAGCAGTATGAAGAACCGGAAAAAATATAAACAGCTTAATATAACGTAAGATTTAATTTCACTTTTTTTCCCAACATACCTGCGTACCGTACACAACAAGGAAAAGATCAACGACCGCCAGTCCTCCTAAAACTTCCACACCCAAACTCACTCCAACAAAGGAAACTTTTCCTCCTTCCTCTATACCAACAATCAACAGAAACACAGGATAAAAAGGATTCCAAGGAGATTTTTCTATTTCGCGCGTAAAGACGCGCGGGACTCGTAACGCCGAACAACCTGACCTAATGCAAAGAAACTTTGTCCCTCGATGAATGAGCGACGTTAGATTAGGAACGACGCGGGAGCTGAACTGAGGAGGTCCGAGACTTTTACTATCGATAAAACGCGACCGATAAAATTCCCTCGGCGAGAAAACGATTCTCCTTTCATCCTCTCGCTTTCGATTCGACGTGGTTTTCACTGGATTTTCGTTTTCTCGTTACTTATATTGATGAATTTTCATCGTACCCCAAGAGATCAGTGTCTTAGCTATTTTAATAAAGTAAATTATAAAATAACAATGGAACGTTTGTTATGGTTCCATCGAAGAAACAGAATCTCAGTGACTTACGCTTGCATTGCAATATTGCGCCACACCTAAACGTCCCAACGAATATTCCTTAACGAATTCGCCAACTCCTATCTCATCGAGAGTAAAAAAATAATTAATTCTCAGAACCCTACAGCACTTTATAGACGACGCGCTTCTTACCCATAAAAATGTTCTTACGTACACAGATGTAAAAAACTTGGCGTTTCCTTAATTCTCTTCGCCTCTCCACCTCCTCTCAGCTCCAGTTTTTATCGCGTTCATTTCCTCCTCGCGCTTTTTAACCCTTTCTTTATACCTTCCCGCTTATATATCTTTCTCTCTCCTGGACTTTTGTTCCTCTTCGTCCCTCGTTTCCATCTGTTTTGGCGCTCGATTCGCCCACTTAAGAGCGGCGACGGAAGATGGACTCTCGGCCGTTCGTGCGCGCACAATGACGGAATTAAGGTGGAAAGGGCGAGGTCGATAAAAGGGTTTAAAACGCGGACTTTCGCAACGATGACTGTGCGCAACCGGGGTTTCTCCCTCTCTCTCGCGCGCGCTCTTGGCTTTTTTACGAGGTCGGTTATTGTTACTGTGGAGGCTATAGGGAGGAAGAAGCGTATCTGTCTTTCTTAATGCAGCTGGTGTGTTATTGTTGGCGTTTTTTTAAAGCTATGGCAAAAGACCCTTTCGAAGTTTATCTTTTAAAATTTTTACTTTTAAGGAGAACCTATAGTGGATCGTCTTTTTTTTATTCGAGGAATAATCGTAACTACCGTGCGACTTATAAAAATGAGCTTTAGTAGAAGTTAATCAGATTTCTAATCAAAACGTATTGTTATATTTTCTTCTTAATGATCGAGTTAAGATACCTCCCCCATCTGTTCTGCTTATCGGACGATTACCTCGTATTATAACTATTAAGTAACAGGTCTCAACTAATCCCAAAACAAACGCAATGCAGATTATCCCCCGCTAACGGCCACCGCGTGTGCCCTGGCCACGATAAGAAACTACAATCAGGGGCAATTAATTATCAACGCGAAAAAATAATCGCGCAACTCTCTTCCTTTCTCGCTCTCGCGTGTATGTGCTGCAGCAGCAGCGATATATATACACGCACGCGGATTCCGATTCGCAGCGAGTGCGGCGCTCCGATTTCTCGAAGCTCGAATTTCATCGCCGCGCTCTCGGGAGGGAGAGCGCAACGATAAGCCTCTTTATTCGCAATTCCACGAGGCAAATATTTTCTTTCCGCGTAATTGATAGCGAGCGCGTGAATTGCCGTACACACATGCGCAGGCGCGCGTAATAACGCTCGCGCCGCCGTTTGATGTATAGAGGTCTTACGGGGGTTTGGTTTATATTCTTCTTTTTTGTGATGGATGATTGTGTGTCGAACGATTGTTTTTGTTATTATTGTTGCTTGTTTGAAAAAGTTGGCCTAAAATGTAGCAAGTATATGCAGAAAAATATTATAAACAGTGGTCTTGCAGCTGTGAAATTGTGTGTGATTTCTCGAACAATTTTCCAAACTTGCCAAAAATGGTAAAAAAAAAATCGATACATCCATACTAAGAATGAAAAACTCAACTTTTCTTATGTTAAAACCTGAAAAACAATAACGAATCCTCAAACGCAACCCCCAATCACACAGTTTCCCCGGAAAACACGCTTTTTCGCAATAATTCCGAAACAAAAACAAAAGTGCTTGACCACGCAATCGCTGGTTATATACACCAGCACCTGAACGACTTCGGCGTATAGCGTCCATTCACAACCACGCTGCTCTCTTCTGCTGAACGAAAGCGAGCGCATTTCTCAAACAAAGCTGCGCGACCGCGCCGGTGTTTGGATTCCGCTCTCGATTGCCGATAAGGCGTGTCTCGGCTTCTCTCTCTCTCTCTCTCCGCAAAAGACAAGGCTTCGTCAGAGTCTAAACAGCGCTGCATGCGCAGTTTCTTTTCTCGCGAGGATGCAGCTGCTGCGGTATAGCTATCGGTTCCCGGAACGCCGGCGATGGGTTGTTGCGGTGCTAGTGCAGTCACTCTGAGCGATTTTATTTTATGATGTATACAGTCACCGCGACGAGAATGATTGGAGGTTGTGGAGAAACGATGGTTGATCGGGATTGCTGTGGCTACTGTTGGTTTTATTAATTTGTGTCTGCCGATAGAGAGCGCCGTAAATGTTCCGCTTCCGTTTGTTATAGCATTATCGGAACTTGACGTTATATCATATCACTATATATACACAGGAACTATTAATCGTTACGCATTGTTAGTCTTCAAACGCTCGTGAAGTATACCAACAGGTGTTGCTGCGCATTATAGATGAAGTACGCGGCACGCGGGCACAATCGCGCGACTATAACCATGATCAAACGAATTTCGAGCTTCATCATTAAACAATATCGGATTCCTTTGCACTTTGTAAATCACCATCTGGTTATACATATACATCAACCCTTGCATTCATGAACCTTTTTGTGCTCGTCTGAAAAATCGCGCGAGTTATGCGCAGCATCTGCACCGGACACAACTATTCAACTCGAGGAGAAATGACGGTGCAGAACGAGTACATCATAGTAGTCGCGTCGTGGCATAATGCGCAGCCTGAGATGTCGCATTCCTCGCCGGCGAGATGAAGAAAAGCACAACGCGATTGCAGCACGTAAAACCGTGTCACATATTATACATCCTCCCCGCCACTATACCACTCCTTCCAACTTTCCCTTCCTCCGCCGAGGGGGTAAAAATACACCGGCATCTCATACATCCAGCCTTATCAGCTTAATTCCCCATTCACAATCTCCCATATCTCTCTACATTGCTGCTGCTACACACTTCCTGCCACGCGCGCGCGCGCGAAGAAACCGCATCATCCCGCACCCCGATCACGTACATACGTATATATGTATATACACTACCGCCTAGTCGCATTCCTGCGCAGCGACATCAAAGGCAGGCATCTCGCGCACGCGTCATCCAAATAGACGTACATACCTATATGCACTAGCGCTGCGAGCCAAAAAGCCGCTCGCGGCTTATTCGCTATCGTCGTCTAGCATCGGCTGCTAGCGCGCACACCTTGACCGATCGATTCTTATTTACGGCCGCGCGCGTGTATACGCGATTATTCACTTAACGGTTCGCGCGGAGCTGAATTTATTGGATGGTCTTGTGATGGTCGTTTATAGGAAGAGAGAGAGTAATGTGATGGCTGTGATAAGTGTAAGAGCAGGTATGATGGAGCGGGATTAGGAGGGAACGAGGTGTGGGTGCGTGTGGAACGGGTTCTGATGAGCGATTTTTTTGGTTTATTTGCGTGATAGGCAAGATTTTTGTTATGGCCGATGAATAAGTTATTGCGTGATCGTAGATAGTGGAGTAATGGAAATGGCTTTATATTTAGCGGGATGTATAGGGTAATATCCGTGGGGTATATTATATTTGTTGTAGTGTTTAACTAGGTATATCGTTTATTTTGGCAAATTGCGGAGGCAATAATATTGGGCAAAGGTCATTAATTGGGAAATGCAGTGTTTGGTTCGAAATTATTGCGCGGAGCTATTTTGTATGAAATTAGAAATGAACGTTGTGGGTTATTATACTGGAATATTAAGGAAAAATTTAATCGAGATATGAAAAGGTTAATAAAATGCCTTTGTAATCAAGAAGGCTTTTATGCATTCAAATATAAACCGAAATAAAATATATCACTTTACCTTTAACAGAGCTGCGAGCATTCGTTCTCTCAGTATCCTTTATATAAAAGAATATTCACGCGAATACTTTAACGTCCCATATATTAGTATTTATACCGGCGCTAAAATAGGTCAGTCAATTTCGAGTAATTTAAAGCTCCCCCACGAGGATGAAAATATCTCAATATTGTAATAAAATCGCGCGCGAAACTTACCCGCTACCTCGTACCTCCTACACATACAAAACCACGTCGTCCTCGTGTATTTCATCCGCTTTAACGCTGCGCCGTGCAAATATGACACACAGCCGCCGCTAAAAATACATACGGTAAGTTAAAAGCTGGGGTAAAAGAGATCAAATGTTATCCTAACGCGAAACCTCGTCTGTTAGACACTCGAATATTTTATACGAGCCGCAGGGATAATAATGATTGTCGCGCAATCCCGCAATATATTTCTAATCCAAGACGACGAATCGGCGACCATTCGCACCCGTTTCACGTACACGCGCGCGCTGCCAGAACCGCGAGAGTTATATTTTTTTTCCTTCTTTCCTAGCGGCCGAATCTGAATATAACTCGCGATGCATCGAAATGGCGGAAAATTCAAGACAATCTTCGGGGGGAGAGAGAAAAACAAAACGTGTCCGTAATTGTAAATTTTGCGTTTGAAAAATCGCGAGGCGCGCGGTTCATAAATATTCAGGTTGCTCAACTTTGCACGCGAAAAGGGAACGAGAATATAAAGAGACTCTAGGCGCGAGTAGTAGTAGTAATAGTGTGAGAGAGAAGACGGTGGTGGCATTTGTTCGCAACTTTCCTGGCCGTCGTCGCCACCGCTGTGGGCCGCGCAATTCCTTTCGCTTCGAAGTAATGACTGTCGTTGATTGGGTACGTGACGCGTCGAGCGGCGACGGTGGCAGCTTTGCCTAGAAACGGAGAAAAATTGACTAAGAAAAGAAAAGTCGGTCTCTCTCGCGCGCCTTTTGTTTTCTGGTGTACTTTTTTTTCTCCTTGCCAGCTTTCGGAATTTGCTTAGGTAAGCGAAAATGGAAAAATTTCACAATCGCTGGTTTTTTTATCCGATATTCCTGATAATAATAATAATAATATTCTTATATATTTGAAATCAAATTACTACACTTTCAATATACAAATAAATTACAATTAATTTCATTTATATAACACTTTTCTTTTTTCTTTGTTACAGGTAAGGACCAATTTTCAACCCTAACCCATGACCGAAAACCCCTGCCGTTTCAAAGTAAGTTTCCAATCATTCACCTCGCATCGTTATACCCATACTACCGCATATAACTTCTCAAGCCGGACGGTAATTAAGAACAACCGATAAATGTCAACGACGGCACTTGCAGCGGCGAATCCGCAAATGGTAAAATCCCGTTTCGCCTGGCATGCGAAGAGAGCCAAGCAACGAGTGCAAGAATTGCGGCCGCATGCAGTCGCGGTGCGACCTCGTAGTGACCGCAGCGTTGCGCGAATTTCTGCACCTCTCGCCGAAATTATACTCCTCCTACGTTGCCCTCTTTCCTCTTTTTGGCGTTTTCATTACGATCGCCGTAAAGTGTTTTTACATCGTAGATATATGATAGATTTTATAGTGATGATGATGATGATTTTGTTTGTAAAAATATTAGGTTTATATCGGTTGGACGAAAGTAGCGGCGTAATTTACCATTGGCGCGTTGTAAATCATCGGTTATTTCTTCGGATGCACTGTACACTTGCAATATTCTTTTCTTTATTTTACATCTTGTATAAGTTTATGGCTGTGTTATAACACGCGTGTATAACGTTTATAAATATACGAAGTATAACCATAAAGCCGCAATGTTTACTGTAATTAACGATCGTGCATGCGCGCGCTTTTCATTGTTCTTTCGTCCTTCATTTACATCATTATTTTATAATTTTCAATTTTTTTTTTCTCCTCTCAAATTAAGTATATACACGTTCGCAACATTAATGACTGAGATGCGAACGCTGTACATTTTATATCGTCATAAATTCGTTATACCAGAGTGTAATTACCACTTTTGTTTTGAATTTCACATTAATTTTTAACGTACCTTTATTAATCGAAGGATATTTGTGTTTTTTTCTGCCGACAAAACAAAAAGGATCCTTGATAAAAAAAAACTCCAATCAACACTATAAGCAGTAAAATCATCTGAAAAAATGTACTGCTAATAAACAACCATCCGATTCACACTCTAAAACCGCACATCCCTCATGCTATTAACCCCCTCTCTCAAAAAAATATTTCATCTCCAACCACGGTACAGTAATGAAATCATAATCATAACATAACCGTACTGCTTATAACTCCCGCGGCAGCAGCAGCGACGCTCTCAAAACAATATATTTCACGCGATAAAATAACTCACGCGCCGCCGCCGCCGCCGCCATCAAATTAAACCCCAATTCATTCCCCGGGCGTAACTCTGCAAATTACCGCTACTTTACATACGCTCCGCGGCGAAACTAAAAACGCGCGCAACTAGCAGCAGGAGCAGCACAACTCGCATGCATCAGGCTTATTCAAATTTTCGGACGCGCTTGCAGCCGCACCGAAATGTAACGACCCGCCGCGCGACGCGAAACTTCCCTCGTAATTCAGTCGCCACTTATCGCGCGCTCTCTCTCTCTCCCGCGTTGTCTATTATCCGCGGGCGGGAGAGGGAAAAGCGTATGCGTGAGCAACGTATTGAAGTGATACACCCGCGCGGAGGGTATTTATGGTGCTTCTATGGTGATTATGAGGATGCTGAGAGGGTATTTATTTACGCGAAGAGTTTTGACGGTTTAATTAGGGGATGGGGGGGAGTTTTGTCGTGTTTTATGGGCGGCTGGAAACGAGTTATGCTAAAGGATTGAATAGTCGTTTCTAATAAATTTGATCCCTTTTAATAAAGCGGTATAGATATTTAAATATAAAATTATCGTATATGGTTTATTGGCAATAAAGTATAGAAGATGGAATAAAATTCGAAATTTTATATGAATAGATGATACAGGTATACGCAATTTTAGCAAAACATATAGCATGATATAACATTTCACATTTACGCAAACTAATTACCAACTAAACCACAGCAGTCTACCAACCTAAACACCCCACAAAACTCACTCACTCCTGCATATAAAGCAATCATACGGCAACCGACGCATCTTCCAATCATAATTCCGCCTGCACCACCCCATCATCTCGCAACTCTTTCCGATACCAAACTGTAATGCCTATATGCGCATGCATATATACTCACACGGTACTTATAACCCCGCCGCTACAGATAAAATCGATCGAAATTACAGACGCGCGCGCGAGAGCGCAGGTGAGCTGGAAAGAAAGACGTAACGCGCGCGTGCTTGAATACAAGTGGGGTCTGAGAGAGCCCGCGGGACGTTTATTATACGCGCGAGCGCTAAACGTGGAAGCGCGAGCGTGACAACCTGTGCGGTCCGACACGTATAAGTACGGGCCTTTTGGCCGTGTTTAATAATGGGAGATGGAAAGAATGAATGGAGAGAGGAAAGGTAGGGAGAAGTTTGTGTTTGAGTGATATGTTGATAAGGAAATTCGTATATATGATGTAGTAATTGTTGGAGGGTTGGTTATGTAGGTTAATCATAAAACGTTGATTAATTGTCTTTTAAATAATAATTTAATAAAGAAACGTAGGTTGAAAAGAATTCAATTTTCAAATAATTAATATTCCAATTCCGTCACGACTTTAATTGACTTATCGGCAGAACGATTTAACCCAGTAAAACTGTGACAGGAATGTAAATAACCACATTATACGAAGATTCAGTTAGCAGTATAGTAGAGAATCGGCTGACAATCAAGTAGTCGTAAAAATGTCACCGCAAGAAACAGTTCATTACGAGCAATAAGGGCAACCGGTATATATATGTGTATATTAGACTTTTAAATCCCCCGGCGGAGAACTAGTTCAAGATTCCCGTTTGTCACTCCCGAGAAAGCTCCCGGAAAAGTATCACGCACAACACAGTCTCTCTCGCGCGGATAATAATCGCGCGCGAAAAAAAAACCCGGGCAAATCTCCGCGACGCGGTGAGAAACGGGTTGGTTGTAGATTTCTATTAGAGCGACAGCTATATTTTAATTTCCACTTAATTATCGCGCGTAAATTACTTGAGAGATACACGTGAACGTCTCCATCGCGCGGCGAGCCTATTAAAAGTGCGATTACAGCACTGTCACGAGCGCGCCGCGGTTTCCCCCGGCGGAAAACTGTAGAAATAGCGGTGGGAAAAAGAGAGATGTTGTTTATTATCCGGGCGCCTGGCGAAACCGGAAAGTTCGCGTGCGCCGCGGAGATTTGGGAACCGGACGATGTGTTTTATGAAAGTGATTATTGTTTATTATGAGCCGTAAATCGAGCTCGTTAAAAATACGCTTAAATATGTGAGGAAGGTGATGTGCATATCACGATAAAACCTGTTTTGATTAGCAGTTTGGTGTGATAATAAATAGCGGTCGTTGTTAATCCGAAGAAATCAACGTTAAAAAGCGCATTCCTTCAAACCCTGAAAGAGCTAATATAAAAAAGCTACAAATCGCGGGCAAAGCCGACCCGAGATTGAATATATACACGGAAACCGGAACGTCGCCGCGCGCGAAAATACGTCCAAAATTGAACCCAGTGCGCAACAAAAACAGCTCCTCCTCGCAAAGAAGGAACCGCGTCGTGTAATAAAAATCGAAAGGGACACACGGCGAGGAAAGGCGCGTGGAATTTCAATGCCCGGATCAGCTTCTCCATGTGTGTGTCCGTAGCAGGGAAGGAATCAAAAGATTGAAAGCGTAGCGCCGGGGAGAAAGAGGGACAGAGGGTCGCCGGAGCCGATGTCGTAATCGGAAATCTCGGCAAATCGCTGGCCGCGCGCGAGCTCAAAGGAAGGAAAAACGAGGATATGGCGAAGAAGCGATCCTGAATTATTCGGAGCGCCTTTGTCCGCGTGTTTTTCTTTTTTCCTCTTGCTTTTTCATTCGCGCGGTGTCGTCGTGATCGGTGCGCTGCGGTTTACGCGTGTTGAGGTTTTGGAATTTTAACAATGGATGGAGATTTTTTTTGTTTTTGTTGTTTGCATATTTGCGTGGATTTGTGTTTCTATTACAATGTATAAGGATTAAGCGTTGACGAAAAATCCTCTCAAATATATATTCATTCGAGGTTGCAAATGAACGTAATTTGAATCTTGATTATATTTTTCATTATAATAAGGGATTATTGTAGATCGACTTTTTTATTACCATAAATATTTCCAAGCCATACAAATTAGATCTTTATTTAAATTCGCTAATCTTTTCCTCATTACACACTACGAACTTGTAAAAAATTTTGATCGCCCAATCCTAAAAATAAAATTTCGCTACTTCTTGTTTCATTCCGCGACATAGTAAACCCACATGCATCGCACTTTAACAACCCACCGCAAAAAACAACTTAATCATTTTATCACCGCATTACCATCTCAAAATTGAATATCATTTTCCAAACTCCCTATATAACCCACTATAACCGTACTAATACTACCTTCATATAACCACGCTTATACACACGGCGCTTGCACACACACATACCTATACGCGCCTCAATTACGCGGACTTAATAAAATCGATCCTAACGAACTGGGCTTTCCGCGGCGCTCGTTACACACTCGCTCGCTAAAAATCCACATACTTTGTCGCTAATGCCACTTTATTACGGGCGAGCGCGGGCGCGGAAAAAGCGGCGAGAGAGAGAGAAGGAAGAGGGAGGAACCGTTAAAACCGACGGTATAACGAACGGCAATTTAGTTTCGCGGGCCGCGTGTAAGAATGCGTAAGCGCCGCTGCCGCCGGGTACATAGGAGAAAAACCACGAGAGTACGTACATATAGGAGAGCATATAGTGGAAGCGTTGTATGTGTATACGTGTGTGTAAAGGCGAGGCTATTGGAATTCCCGGCTGTCGTGTCGTCGTCGTGGGTGGAGGTGGAGATAGGTGTTTTGTTTTCTTCAGGCTTTGTTTTTATCGTTGGGTTTACTATAGTGCTTTAATGGCGAGATTGACGTAACGAAAATTGTTTTTATACGATTAATCTGTACACTTATATATGCATTTCCTTGAATTCTCCAAAAATATTGCTTTTTCTTACATACGTTGCAATGACCAGAAAAATGACTATATACGGTAAATAGCATTTACACAAGATCCCCCTCCGTTCACCTAAACCTCTCGCCGCAGACATTTGCTCACATTAACACACCACCATAATGCAAAATAACCACCATAAACTCCCTCTCCACAGCCTAATAAAATGATTAATGGCAAATTACGACCACGCGGGCAAAAACGCCGAATGAAATACGATACACTTATCCAGGAATTTCCTGCAAAGCCTGGGAACCACGACGCAAAACTCTAGCGTCTATACGGGGGGAAAAAAAAAACCTCGACATTCGGCGTAATAAACCTCTCTCCAACGGCGGCGGAAGTAAAATAACTCGGCGTTATATCGCGTCGGCGAAATTTATCGATCGATGTGCGCGAGCGTTCACGCGACATTATTACACCGCGAAAATCTTGCACGCGCGCGCACGTGCGAAGTGGATAATGCCCCCGCGGATTACACGTCGGAGCCCTCGATTATCGACGCGGGGGGATTACGCGAGCTCGGCGCGCGAGTGTATTATAAAATACGCGATTACTTCCTTTCGGATTCATCCCGCCGCTGGATATACTTTTTCGGAAGGGGATATAGAGTGTCTGTATGGGTATAAAACCGGTGCGCTTACAAGTTTATCAGATTGAATTTTTTACATCTCTCGCGCGCGGGTTTAATAATAAGCGGGGTTATGTGTGTATAACGGTCGGGAGGGTGCGGTGATAAAAATGTTAATTACTTTTTTAACGTAACGGATTTCTTTATTTCACAGTGATGTAGAGCGATCGGGTTGATTACTTTTTCAATACCTATATAAACTTTCTTTACAGTTATTTTTTTTTTTAATTTGTATCCATGCTTTTTAAAAACATTATGCATAAAAAAAAATTCAGTTATGAAATAGATACTCTTATGCAATTCATATGCATTCGAGACGCAATTTTTCCTCTCCCCGCCGGCAAAAAAGTCCTTACAGAATCGAACGCACGCGCGCGCGATAGATATACCCCGTTAAAACTCTCCGGTATATACACACACACATGTCCTCGATTTCGCCTCATACTTACAAGCTACATTTTCTCTCGCTCTCCGCATCGATTAGCATAATCGAATAAATTAATCATTTACAAGGGTAGCTCTAAGCTCTCTCTTTCTCCTGCCTTTGGCGTATAACATTACCGTGTACCTTTAAAATTGCGCAACAGGCCAAGCGTGCGCGCGATTCATAAATCAGCCTGTCGATGCGCGACGAGAGATACACACACGTCGATGCATTAACATTCCATGCTCGCTCGCTCACCGAGGAAAAAGGAGAATTATTCGCCGATGCCGTGCGCGCTTCCATGTGCGTAATAATATCAGCGAGTCACGGCGGCCGAGTTTCTCGACCTGCGCGTTGCTGCTGCTGCTGTGTTTCGTCATCGGAAGGACACAGCGACGACGGAGGAGATTGCTCCCGGCGACTGCATGTGTATATGGTTTGCTATTTTTTTTTCATTGGGTTTAATTGGGATATGGTGCGGGTTGGGGACAAAGGAATTGGCGGATTAGCGCTGTGTTTATGTATATTGTTTGGGTGGGTGCAGAGAGGTTGTTAGGATGCGTACGTATGGAGTGACAGGAGCTATTGTTCCGTATAGATCATTGTGGTAAGTTCGATCATCGTTATTCGACTACTTTTGGATATAGTCAATTTTCTCAGCCCAAATTATCGTTAATTTTTTTATACGACGCGATACACTAAAACCACAGCGCATATTTAAGTTTTCCATCGCCGCGAGTATAATCATCCTAAAAAAGCTCACCCCACCCGCCGTAAAAAAACGCCGCTTAAACTTTCCCCCCGAAATATAAGCACCGTAAATAAGCGCCCCGAAGTTCGCCAAAAAAGAACTAATTCACCCGTCCACTACCGCGCGTCTCCCATAAATAATCTCACTATTTACCCGCGCCGAAAAAACATTGCGCGTGCGCGCCTATTCATATCGCTCGCGACGTTAATAGCCTCAATTTCGCTTCGATGCAAGGCGGCGATAGGCGGGGTACGGATAAGAGGAGAAAGAGAAGGCTATATAGGCGAAATAATTCAGCGCCGTAAACGGCGCCAGCACGTTTGTTATACGTTTCCAAAAGGAGACGAAACGACGTGGGAGCTTTAAATGGCGCGAGTATTATATACAGAGAGAGATGCGGGAATTGGCGAGTTGTAGACCGACGATGAGGAGTTAACGAATCGAATGGGATGTTGTACGTGAGTATACATAAATGTGGTGAGTGAGAAGGGAATGTGGTGCAATCTGGGTAAGGGGTATATAACGTAATGGGTTGCTTTTCGAAATGTTGGTTTTGCCGAGTGGATCAGCGCAGGTTATGGATATGGCGGTGCCATTTTAGTCCATGATGATTGGAGTTGTTGTTTTCTTGCGCTAAGGATGGCTCAATTTACAATGAACGTCGATGTTTGGTATCGTATACGTGATGAGAACAGAAATCAGATAATTATTAACAAAAAAGTATAATATAGTACGTAAAGTTTATCATTTTATTATATTTATAGTAGAGGTGTATAATATACGTGAACAGTAAAGGTGACTTTCTTTTTAGAACTATACATGTCCTCTCTCGTTACAGTTACTTCAATAAACGATACCCCTTATCCGAAGCAACTTTTTCACCCGTTCGACCCACATAATCGAACTCCTTCGCTCGACATATCGAACACACCAGCGTTTCTCCCCATACATTACACTCTGAACGTTTCCGCGACTTACATACTTTTTCCTTCAACGCAAAACCGAATCATCGTCCATTTCTCCATACTTCAATACCTCAATTAAACCAGTGCCCGCGGACATCATCATTCTAAACTCTCTTTTACCGTCGGACCGGATTAGACGCGCATAGATCGGTACACATAATTTGAAATGTAAATATTTGCGCTATACAGATTTCACTTTGTTGTGCGAACGAGCTTAATTAAGACTAATAAACGATCGTCGCGCGTAGATTGCGTTATACACGCGATCGCCCAATGCTCGGGTCGTAAGAAACTAAGTTGCTTGAAAGAGGTTTGGAATTATTATACTACCACGTTGCTTATCGTACGAGCCTAAAACCTTTATTTCATTTTCTGATTAAAGTATAGTTCTATCGATTCGACTATTAACGACAATAATAAGATAAAACTTTACACAGTGGTAGATTCCCTATATAAAAAAGTCATGACCGGATGTTGTGAAGCCAAAATAAACGTTGTGTGATTGGCTCATGTAGTGCGCATGCGTCTAAGTCAGGAAGTCGAAACGTTTACTAGGTTAGGGCGCGCAACGCGC
>UXGD01002365.1:0-26547 GCA_900474315.1 Torymus auratus | reverse complement strand
TCCCATAATTTACCAACAATTTATTGTTCGTAGTGACAATATCTACTTTTTAAAATATCGCCATTTTGTAAAAAAAATTATGGTTTTTAAAAATTTTAGGTAACCTCTTCATTTAGCACTGCTTTGACTAGGGAGTCCAAGGAGAACTATCTTAATGTAGTCAATGAAATAAAATTGTCAATTTTATTGGAAGTCGTAAGATCATGAAAATATACCCATAAGAAAGATGAAAATCACTATGAACAGAGCACATTTCTATATATTCCATATAAAATAGTTTCTAGGTGTATCGGTGTTCCTCAATATTACTTTTTTTTGCATGACAGTGAGAAACAAAAATATTATCACGAAAATATCAATTGTACTTGGAAGAAATATTATACAATTGAAACACATACATCTTAAAATAAATACACGCTCATAAATTTGATAACCTCAGCTAAACATTGAATTCTCATCATTCGCAGGTTCCCCGTACTTCCTGTGCAGTCAGCTGCCGACGCACTGGCGCTCGAACAAGACTCTGCCGGTGGCGTTCAAGGTGGTGGCCCTCGGTGAGATCGGCGACGGCACGATGGTGACCGTGCGCGCGGGTAACGACGAGAACTGCTGCGCCGAGCTCAGGAACTCGACGGCCCTCATGAAGAATCAGGTGGCCAAGTTCAACGACCTCAGGTTCGTCGGCAGGAGCGGAAGGGGTGAGAATACGCATCTTTTTTTTTCTTCCTTCGTTTACGTCTTTTGTCCCTTCTTCTTGCTGCTGACTCTCTCGCTCTCGTAGAGTAAGTACATCTGACAATGTATGCTGGTCTGAAGTGTATTTTGGCCGGCATGTGCGTGGTACCAGGGGGTGTTGTCTTCCAGAAAAAGCCACAGGTTAGCGAATGAAAAGAAATCTCAAGATTCTGACCTGGGTCAACGGCTTCAGATGTCTCTTCTTTCGTTGTGAATTGGCGATTTTCTTGAGAGGTGCAAAATGCCATTTTATTATAAACGAGGTATTATTTATTTGTATTAAAAACAAATGACACAGTACATGTATTTTATATGTAGGGTTACAGTGCTAATGAACAATAATTGGATTAAATCTAATGAATAGCTGGGGAGTGTCGTATTTTCATTACTCTAAATTAAAATGTCTTTAACTGGTAAATAATTAGGTAACAGTTTTTCGGAGGATGAAAATCGGAGGATGAAAATCACAATGCCCAGAAATAGTTGTAAAGTATTATATCCCATATAAAGTATTATTCTTTTTTATAGTGGATTATCCTATTGATATATAATAATTGTCAGTTTATGTAAGTTATTATAATAATACATGTCTGCGAGGATATAAATAATGAATAGCTATTTCATATCTATAGTAATATATATGTAAATCGAATAAAATCAATCATTTCTTCTGTATGTCTAAAGTATGTTTTTGATATAGAAGAATCTCTTATTATTAATAACCACACGTGTACGTCGGTGTAATAGAAGTACTAAAAGAATATTCATAGACAGAGTACTTTACCTTGTAAAGAATTATATATATAAGATAAATCCTAAATAGAGTATAGGGGAGATTCGCCTGCTCATGTTTATCGCGTCTGAAGAGATGTGACGAGATGTTAAATCTAATGTACAGTCGAAGAAATGCTTGTTTTTGATCATTTCTTCATACATCTTCTTTAATATTGAGTAATAAATCAACATGTCTTTGGGGGTTGATAAAACTCTTGACGGCTAAGTATGATTCTTTTTTGCTCACTTATTGACCACTTCATTAGTAGTATCTATGTTGAATGTCGATGTCAACTAACATAAATCTTATTATTTCGGGGGATCCTTACTACAGTTCTATTAGTTTATATTAAATGCATGTTTATTTTGATTTTTATATATTTTATGGGGTAATTCCCGTCAATTTAAATAAATTAAAATAAAATATTAGGAATTGTTAAAACGAAAAATTTCATCAAATCTTAAGGTGCCCGACACAAGGTAATACTTTTTCAGAATGACGAAAAATCACATTTTAATTATGTTAAATACCTAATAAATTGTTTTTATCGTAATCACAAAAATCGTTAATTTCGGAAGATGAAAATTATAGGCAACAATAACGGATAATTAATAATCTGCGAGTAATAATTGCAGTACTTCCCTACCTAAAATCACTTTGAGCTCGCCCAATTTCGTCATTTTTAACCGATTACCTGTATACAGCACGCGCATCACGGTTTCGTTCATTTGTGAGTGACAGCACGTTTATACGCTCGTATATATACGGGAGACAGACGTATTAGTCGCGCAGCACAAACGTACATGCAGAGGGAGTGATAAAGAGAAAGACGGAATGGGAAGTCGGTTGATGACGATGACGATGATTACAATAACCGTGATTTCCGCGGGGGTGCGGAGAGAGAGAGAGGGTGGGGTTGAGAGTGGCCACTGCCCATACGCTATATATATGTATGTATGTGTATCTGCTGATTGTCTAGTCGAGAGATTTTACCTCTCGACAATCCGAAACATCAAGCGACGGGGCTTTTCGGCGGTTCCACCTCTCTCTCTCTCTCCCTTTCTATCTCTTTCTCTGTGTATATGTGCTCTGCTCGCGGCATATATACACAGCCCGCCGGAGAGATCATTTCGTCGCCCGCGGGGACATTGCCTTTTTAGCGGAAGTCCCTTTCGCTTTCATTCGCACCGCTCGCGCACTCGTGGACTGCTGTATATCTCTACTCTCTGGTTACTGTGTGTGTGTGTACACGCGCGAGCGCTGCGGTATTTCCTTTTGGGATTGATTGAAATGCAATTTTGCATGATTCTTGGGTCTTTTTTCGCTCGTCCGGCTCTCGTTTTTTTTCTGTCATTTGTTTGAGAGGATTAGAGTCGCGTGCCGTGTGGAGTTATAGATGTATGTGTACACGCAGCATCGTTTGTGGATTTTCACGATGAAAAACAATATTTGTAATCGGCGTGTTTTCGCCAGTAGTTTACACTATTAATTATCTCAATGTTGTTACGTGAAGATTTTCGATTAGGGAGAATTTCAGGTTAATATCTTGTTTATTTGATTGGCTCTTCTTCGTAGTCTCGAATATAAGTAAACGAAAGAAGTGATATAAAGCGAAATAAGGCTTTATTCACACATCAGCTGTTTATTTCTTATTTACCAAAGAACCCAAAAAAAAAATATATATATATATCTTCGAGTGCTATATATTCGAGCACACACTTTCGCTCTCGATATAAACGAAAAACCAACACAACCGCCAAACATCGAGCCTCGATGGCTTTTAATATCGAAAAGCGCCGCGCCGCATCGACGCGAAATCGCTTACCGAATTATTTTCGAGCCGCCTGTCCCTTCCATTATCAAGCAACAAATCGCTTCAAAGTAACAAACACGCTACTCCCCCACACAACCCCCTGCGTCATCCAGAGCGCTTGCAGTAGCCGCGCTTCCCTCTCACCCTCTCTCTCTCTCTCGGATCATTCTCATGGTTTTGGCAGCAGCGTCCCGCAGCACATACAGCGCGCCGCGTCGCCCCAGAGTCATTACTCGACGTCCGCTGCTGTGCCCCGCGTATGTATGTATATGTACGCGGGTGTATGCCAGGGCTCGGCTGCCCGAAACAACTGCCCGTTAATCAGAAATCATCGCGGAGCGTCCGGGAGCGAGGGACTCCCGAAAGTCCTGCGCTCGGCAGAGAGAGAGAGAGGGTGAGGGGGGAAGAGAGAGAGAGAGAGAACATCCGCACTTGATTTTCCACATACGTCGCACCGGCCGCGTGTGGCGATTCAATTTGGCGGAAGGACGCGCGCGCGCTCGATGCTTTTTTATGCAAAATGTAGGGTATATGGTTGAAGCGTTGCTGGGATGCTTAGTTTTGATTGCGGAGCTAGATTAACGGGATTTTTCGTGAATAATAATACGGTTTTGTCTACATAATTTTGTTTTTCTTTTCGGGTAATTATATATGTATATTAGATAGCTAATAGTTTGTATAGATGTGGTTAGCAATTTTTTAAAGTGTATTAAGTATTTAAAACTTTTCAGTAATCGGCCGTATAGTCTTTAAAATACTTTTTCGTAAGTGATCGCTTGAATTTGAAATTAAAGACCTTAATTTTCGGATTAAAAAAGTAACTTTTTCATAAACCAAAAGTCTTGTGGTCAGGTTATTTACAATTAAAAATTACCGGTTCAGTATAAAAACGTGACTTATATCACCGCCCGCAATGATTATATCTAACTTTTTAAAAATTACAAGCAATATCTATACTTAAAGTTAATTTGTTTTACCTAAACAGTACCGAATCAGTTCAGTAACCGAAAAAATTAATATTCCCATTCGACACTTCTGACCATAAACAATCCAACGAATCCCCAACGATATTCCAATTAACTTTCGCCAGCCATCATCGAAAACTTTGCGTCAAGGCATCGCGAGGCGCGTCGCGTTATACTCACAGCCGAAATCAAACCCATCGGCGCACGCGTCCGCGGCGGCAATATAGCGCTCGCGAAAGGAAACAAAAGCTCAGCACACATAGACTCCCAGCCACACACATGTAGCTATACTACCGAAGGATGCAGCAGCGGCAGTATAGCACAGCAAGCAAAAGGCCGAGCGGTCGCTCGCGCGCAAAATAATGGACCGTCATGGAAATCCAATTTGAGCGGCATGACAGTTGTTTAGCGCTCGGGTTTTGCGCTCTACACACACGTACCACCGCCCTTCGCATCATCAGACGAACGCGAGCGAGCGACCCAAAACAGATAGGTACAGGGTATAGCGTACGCGAGGGATAGAGAGGGAGGGAGAGTCGCAGCAATGGGTTATGGATTGACGGGACGCGCGGCCGCGACGAGCTTGTTGCGAATGGCATCATCTATCTTTCAAGCGGGTTCCGTCATTTCGCGCTGCATTACCGGGCCTTTTCGCAGATGCAAAACGAGAGGACCTGCACCGACCAATATATGCATGCGCGATTCTACGCGCTGTTTCCCTCACACAGCGTGTGAATATTCAAAATTTGCGCGCGCGCGCGCGGGGCTGTAGTGCGATGCAGCGATTGATTTTCGGCGAGGCGCGGCTGTAGTAATGCCCTCGCTATACTGGCTTTCGCTTTCGAAACGGTCCCGTATGCAGTGAGAATTTTTCGATAGCGCGGTTGATGATGGCTGTACCGCGAATTCATGATTTATTGTACGGTGCGAGAAATGCAAGACAATATATAGGTGAGAGAGCAAGTGTGGAGGATTGATTTGAAGGGTTCGGTTGTATTTAAGTGTGAATTATTGATGTATTACATTTGAATCGGTTTGTTGTTGTGATTTAGAAGAAGCGGGTTTAGAATCAGGAAAACGGGGTTGAGCTTTAAAAGGTGGTTCCTATGGTACTCATGAGTGAAGTAAAGTTATACCATTTGTTTGTTATTGTAGTTTAAATTAGCAATTTTTTAACAAAAAATGTTATTTTTCTTTTTTATTATGCAGTTATCCACATATAGATCCTATAGGGAACCTTCAAAAAGCGAATAAAAGTAAATGAGAAAAATTTTCAATTTTCTTTTTCCACGATTGAAACTGTTCTTTCGCTGACAAATAATGGATTGCTTTCAAAGGAATCAACAATTGAAGCACGTGGAAATAAAAAAACTAAAGGTCTTTTATAATTGCAATTTTTTTCTGGAAAAAATATTTACAAAGTTATAACAAAAAAAAAGAATTTTTTTTTTTTTTATTAGAAGACAGAATTTAAAATATTATGATACGAGAACGTTATCATAATCCTGAGTAAAATCCGGTCTCTGGACTTTGAAAGTACTCATTATCATTCACACTATATGAAATAAGTACATTCCAACGAAAAATATAAAAATTTAGCAATCAAAAAATGAAACGTCATCGAAAATAAAGTATTTCATTGAATCACGTGGGTACTAAAAAAACAGATAAGAGTAAGTAATTTAAAACTTTGAATGAAAAACATTGGTAGGATTTTGAGTAAAAAAAGTCTACTTTTGCATTATCAATTTTGTATCTTTACACATTCTCGTAATTTTGTGAACTCTTTTATAACTTCCAACTTATATTTATGGAACACTGACGTCCTATTCAAATGACAAAAAAACAGAAACTCATCCTAAACTTAATGTAAACAAAGTAACATCGCCACCCTAATCCCCCCGTAACATTAAAAAATTCTCAAATCCCTTGAAAATCCGCTACTACATCAATCATATCGCGCATGACAATTCCTCTCCCACAACTTAGAGCGAGAGCCTCCGCTCGTCCGTGGGCTTTTTTTCCGCCGCAAAACATCAACGAACACAGTAGCCGCGCACACGCCTCTATCTCGTATTATATACACACGCAGAGAGAGAGAGAGAGGAACTCGCAGAGCTTGCGAGCGCGCCGATGCGCCGAATAATCCGTAATTCCCAATTTCGCCGATTGACCGAATCGCCCGTGGCGCGGACGTAATACGACCGCGGATGCTGCTCTCGCCGGCCAGCCGCCGCTATACTGTCAGCGATCAGAGCTCGCGCGCGCGCGTGGCTATAGTTCGTTCGCGAGAGGCCGTTTATTAATTTGATTGCTTTTGCGATTTCTCGGCCGCCATGCAATTGCACGCTCGCGCACGAATTCATCGCTGCGCAAAGAGAGGGGAACGGGGGAGAAGCCGCCTCTGGATTACGGATCGCCGGAAAATTTTGCGCCGAGTTGCGCGACTTGGTATATATAGGCGGGTGTGTATAGAGTGCGATTTTTTTTCTTCTTTTTTTTTGTTTTTCGATGCTTTTCGGGGACGCGGGAGAGTTTATTCCGGGACGCGAGCGCGGGTATATTGATGATTGGTCAATTTAGCCGATTGATGAAATTGAGTGCACGGGAAGAAAAATCGTCCGCGCTGCGTTTTACAAGGCACGGTAATTTTTTTTTTTCGACGCGGGGTTTAATACACTGTATATAGGGTCGGTGCCGCTGGTTGTTGTTTATGAATGCTGTAGAGCGGGCTTTCTTTGTATTGATGAAATGCCGGGAAAGAAATCAAGGTAAATTGTCACGCTCGTTATTCGATTATTCTATTAAATTGTCAATGTTGAACAGGATGATAGGATATAATTTTTATTTGGTCGTCGCGTGATTAGTTGCCACACAGGTTGGATGGACATTATTCAATACTGCAGTTTTTTGTATAAAATTGTTATTTTTTAGTTAATTTGATTGATTTTTCAAATATTAATATTTACTTTATTCAATGTCTTCAAAAATAATACGAAAAAAGAAGATGAGATATGATTTTATTGTTGTAATAATTATACTGATAATAAAATCACCATAAAGTACTATCCCTGTTATACCATAATAATTTTAAAGATGACTTGTAACATTTGAATTCACAGTGTAGATGCTAGCTTGAAATAAAATGCGGAAAATGATGGTAAGCCCTCAGAATCTGCTTTAGTTGTGGTTTGTCAAGCGCCATGTAACGGCAGCTCGGTAAATTAACTTCATTAGAAAAGGCAAACAAGTAACCAGTTTCTACTTTCCACTGCTGACGACTTAGAATTTTAACCGCAGACCATTATATATACTTACTGTTCGGGGTAATTAACTTTCGGCTAATTGACACTGACTTTTAGCAAAACTGTAAACAGATTAGAATTCATCGAGATTCCTCCTAATAAAATTAATTACAAAAATTGTTTATGCAATTGTACAAAAATGAAGTAATGCGTATAATATTTATCTAATATAATATCCCATCTATGTATTAGATAAGTATACATAAAAGACCAATAAAAAGCTAAATTTAATATTAAAAAATAATAATTTTTATTTAACAGCATTAATTATGACACACGTTTCTAGAACCATTATTCTTGTAAAATCAATCAAAATATTTTTCTCACATTACGTTAAGAATGAAGCAATATCTTGAAAAAAAAAATTATGTAAATACGCTCGGCTGATAATACACGGCCGAAGGGGGTTACAAAATTTCGGAGGTCATGTGAACTGGCGAAAACGCTCGCGCGGGGCTTTTTTCGCGCGGCTCAATCGCCGGATATCCGCGATCGATGAGAAAAAAGCGCCCAACACGCGATGAACGCTCTCTCTTTCTCTCTCGCTGTTATATATTTTTGCAGAACGACTTCCCAAAAACGCGCGTAACGACTACATTGTATGCGCGAGCGAAGACAACGGAAGTCGCCGCGCGAGAGAAGAGAAAAAGTTTGACGATGAATATATATATATATATATATATGCGTGTATAGGAAGACAAAAGGTTAAGGTCAGGTATACTCATTGTGCGGTGAGTTGCGTCAGAGTGCGAGTTAGGTTGAGTAATTAAGAGGGAAATGCGTTGAGAGTAAAAAGTCGGGTTGAATAGCGTTGGGAGTTATTATTGTAAGTGGCTGAAACAAAACTAAATTTTGAATAAAATTAATTCTTAAAGCTTTATTACTGTTTATTCGAGATAATCTAATTGTAAGTTCCATAAACATTTATCTCAGGTAATAATAACATTATGTACTAGGTAACGTTTCTAAACACCGTATCCCTTAGAGTAAAATTTATTATATCATACACCAATGTTGTCAATATTTTATTTCGATCATTATTTTCTTTTGAAATGATACCCTTCAAATTTGAATACATGAAAATTAATGCAATAAGTAAATAAGTACATAGTTCTGCGCTTTTACCTACCTATTTATTATGCATATGACTGATTTCCACACTTACTCCCATTTAAAGGGCACACATAATATATATTCTCGACTTGGATATATTAAAAATTTTATTTCCAAATACTATATTTTTCGATATTGAAGTATAACTTTGTTGTTAAAATATTTAAACACAATAACAATAAGCTCGATCAACTAAAAAATAATACCAAAATCCAAATGTACAGCGACCAAAAAATATATGTAACATTCAATCGCACAGTTCAATTACAGACGCTAAAAATTGATTATCGCGACGAAACAGCATTACCCCCCGTCTTCCCACCCTTCCTTCCGCATATACAGCAGCAACAAGGTCCTCTCTCTCTCCCGCCAAGCTCTCGCACACCCCCAACTGCGAGTGGGGCGCGATGTGCTATACTCGATACTGCACTCGCGCTCCTCGCTGTTGATATCCCTTCTCCTCCTCTATCGTCCCCCGGATATCGCCGATTTTTGTTCCTCGTTCCTTTTTTTTTGCTCTGCGAGAGCAAGCCCGCGTGATCTGTTTTGCACTTTGGCGCGGGCTTCATTAATTCAGCGCTCCGGCCGGCACTGCGTGTGTGTCAGATATATATAGTCGCATGCGTTTCCACGCGCGCTTCCTTCCGATCGATGTAATATTTTATTAGGAGGGCTATGACGATCGATGGGAATGCCGTGATGGCTAATTAATTTCCCTTTCAGCGATTGAGAACCGGAGAATTCGTCATTTTCCTGCGGTCATTATTAGCTTTTTTTTATTCGTTTTATCGCAATGAATAATGAGCAGTATTGAGCATATTGAGAAAAAACGTGGTAGTGGTGGTACTATATTGCATAGTAAAATCGAATATACTTAGGTGTTCATGACATCTTTTCTGGTAGAATAAAATATCGGATATTAATCATAAATAAATGTACCATTTTAGATAAAGTAACTTGAAATTATAGTAAAAACAATATTGTTCTGCAAACCGTATTTTAAATATTTCAATAGCATATTTTGTATACATCTGCAAAGATTACATTATTATTAAAATAATGTCGTATATAGTCAAATAATACTTCTATATTTTATATAGTATTTATAAATGTGGTACCGCAACCATATATTTTTCTCAGTGTGAGAAAATTAGACTGAACTATAAATAATATAACATATTGAAAAGTCATTTAAAAATAATTAACGTTCAATCCCATACGGATAAAAGCTTTAATTCTTCTTCACGTCGAGCTTCATACACCATAATTCAAGTGCTACGTAAACGAAAATTTCGTTCAATGTATTTTCAACCTGCATAATGATGATTTATTTTTCTTCCGCAACTGCACATTCGAATCAATCAAAAAAAGCTTGCACGGCCACCGCGCGTCAGCCCCTAATAACCCTCCACAAAACAAAGTCAAAGAAGAACAAATAGAGGCGGCCAGTGTCAGCCATGCATCAGGCGTTAAACCCCAGGCCAACTATACACTTGCACAGCGACCATCGACGATCCATTCGCAATCGCGAAGGAGCGCCAGCTCGTTTATCCCGCGGAAATGCGCTCGGCGACGCGCGCGTAAACGTCAACGATTTGTAATTGTCCGTGTCCCATCGCACGCGCGGGGAAAAGGGTCAGACTGCAGCGTGTGTACGCGTGTCTGTCAGCATGATAACCGGCATCAAACACCCCCAGCGCGCGCTCGCGCTCACTGCAACTGACTGCAAAGCGCGCGACGTTATGTCGGCCGCCGGTTATGCGCTCCGAACGGCCAATCCCCCGTGGCCTCGCGCTATACCGAGCGAACGCTGTGTCATGTATATATATCGCGATGCAGTGCGCGCGGCTTGCAGCGTATGTCTCCGGGGAGAATCCCTACGCTGCAGCTATGAATGAGAGGAGGAAAGTCGCGGGAGATCGAGAGCTCAGCGATGGAACTGGCGGGGAAGTTGGTTTGTTGATAAAAGAACGGGGTTGAAGAATTATTTTTGTGTAACAGGTGTATTTACATTTGCTGATGTAGAATTTTTTAGTGGAGTGATTTTAATACATAGGTAGAGGAATGTGTTTTAATTATAGTATGAAATACTTAAAATAAGAATAAATGCGAATTGCTTGGTATAAACATTTCGCAACAAGTATTTTCTGTAATATATTTCATATGATACTGTTTTAATAAATTATAAGAAAATTATCATAACAAAATAAGTTATTCAATTAACTCAAGAAAAACTTACACGTCATTATACTTTTAAAGCACCACTTTGATCCACAATTTTCACCGGCTAATAATTTTATCAGAATTAAGATTTATTCGGACTGCAAGGCAAAAGGAGGCTGAAAATCAGTGACAGAAATCTGGAGGCGGGGGAGAGAAACAATATTGCGGTAGCCGCAAGAGCGCAGCGCATGTATACGCGTGAGCGCGTATCGTCCTTGTCATCATTCTCATTCCGGTGATGACAGCGCGATTGGGAGGAGCGTTGGCGCAGCTGCAGAGGGGCGTGGGGATGGGTGGAAGCTCTTTTTCGGCTTGTCTTCCCTTGTTGATGATTTTCCGAGGTTTGTTTGACGCTCCCGTTTTCGGCTTCATTTTCTGCGTTGACATGTCATTTATCCCGCGTGTAATTGTCTCTGCATTCGTGCTCGGTACAGCAGCCCGGCAATTGTAATTCCGCGAAAGCTTTATTCAATTCTATATGGGTATAATTGATATTTCTAGACTTTTTCGACGCTTCGAAAATTATATCCCGTAGGCTTTTCAATATTTACTATTTAAACGTGAATATTTTTTACTCGCTTGATTGACATGGTTATAATTATTAGACAAAATCAAATTTTATCAAAGTTTTATTGAGTACGATATGTGTGACTAATTTTATCTTGCACGTATACATTTATTTGTTTGTTTTGTTTTTTCATGTTCTGCATATAATAGTTACAGAATTATACTTTTGGATTAGATATTGTAAATTCTAAGTTTTACCACTTAAATATTTGTTATGAACTAGAAAAGAAACGAACATAGGAATGGAAAATGTCAATCTATAAAATTTGTCTTATCAATTTAGGGCTGCACGAGAGCAAGATAGTACAATATTTCTGTAATTATTGTCTTGCTCTTGTAAATTCTTGAAAATTTCTCTCTTATCTTGGCCTTGTCAGTCAATATGAAAAGTATTATTGTCTTGTCTTGAAATTCTTGATCATATTGGAATTACATAGGCGTGCGACCAAAAGCAAGTCGATTATATAAACAAGTCTTAAATCCAAATAGCCGGGGGACGCGAGGTCCACGCAAAAAAAGGGAGTTATGGAGCCGTATGACAATAAACGAGTCGATTATTTAAAAAAGTCTTAAACCGAAATCGCAGGGGGTGGCGAGGTCCACGTAGATGGAAAAGGCGCACTTAAGTGAAATAGTAAGCGAGTTCACTATTTATAAAAGGCTCAAACCCAAATAGTGGGGGGACGCGAGGCCCGCGCACATAAGGGAGTTATCAGACGTCCGACAGTAAAAGAGTGAATTATTAAACAAGTCTACGTGACTGCACAACTGCTTATTTTGCGTGGAACTCACGTTCTCCGGCTATTCAGGTTTAAGAATTCTTTAAATAATCGACTTGCTTACTATCGCACGTTTACGTAACACCCTTCTTCGTGTGGGTGTGGCGTCTCCCAGGTATTGTGGTTTCAGTAGGGGTGCACGAATATTCGAAGACTCGAACTATTTACTGTAAAAACTCGAGTTGAGTCGAATCTTTTACTTGATACTATGATCGGATAGTTCGAAATTATCGAATAGTTCGAACATCGATCGAGTAGTTCGATTTCATTCGAGTAGTTCGAAATAATCGAGTAGTTGGAACTTTGATCGAATAGGTCAAAAGAATCGAGTAGTTCGAACTTTGATCGAGTAGTTTGAAATGATCAAGTAGTTCGAACTTTGATCTAATAGTTTCAAATGATAAGGCCCTTCGAACTTCCAGTGAGTAGTACTGATTAAATTATAAAAGAATTATAAATAAAAATTATTGATAATTATGAGGAATCTTAGGATTATTTTAATTTTATTGCGAAGTAGTAGATAAACCCAAAAGAAATTACATTCAGCTAATTATATCATTTTATAAATTTCTAAGAGAGATAACTGTTCGATCTAATTCGAGTAGTTCGCCTTATTCGAATAGTTCGATTTCATTCGAGTAGTTCGACTTTATTCGAGTAGCTCGACTTCATTCAAGTAGTTCGAATTGGTCCGAGTAGTTCGACCTGACTCGAGTAGTTCAAAGTACCGAGTACTCGACTCGAGTTCGTAGAAAAAGTTCGATACAGTTCAAACACGCCGAGTCGAGTACTCGTGCACCCCTAGGTTTCAGACCTTTTTAAATGATTCACTGTTAAAAATGTTCTTAAATTCAAGAAACTTTTAAGTTACAAATTTACTGAATTTTAGGAATAATGTAACGTAACGAAAGTGAATATACAAATACACCAGATTTAATAAAAAGACAATAAAATTTCGGCAAAAGTATAAATAAATGCCAAATTTGAAATTGGTTTTTTCCCGCCATATATGTGTTACCGGCCAGAGTCTAGTTCGTTCGCCGCCGCTGGGCGGCGCACCCTCTCCCTGTGGCATCACGTACCTAAGTAAGCCGGTCCGAGGGGATATAGGAGGAGATTATAAAGCTATAATAAATAATAATCCTCCCCTTTTTTCTATAAAATATATATTTCTATAAAATTATTACGATTAGAACATTTTAAATTATTTTCAAGACAAGACAAGATTCTTTACATTCTTGACACCATAATCTTGATATTATATCGAAAACTTTATATAAATATTGTATCGATTATTGTCTTAAATATTGGGGCAAGACAATACAAGATCAAGATTAATCTTGCTATATCGTGCAAACCATTCATTAAATTACCATTCGTTACATTATCGTGCTGCCCTATAAGTGTCACGGAGGCTTCAGTCGACGTTGAAACAACGTGGAAAAGGAGGAACCGCACGGTCATCATAAAACAACATAACTAGCTCGCGATGCGCTCATCGTAGCATCGCAACGTTAGCTCAGTGGTAGAGCGCGGGATTAGAAACTTCGGGTCCGCGGGTTCGCGTCCTGCTCGTCGCTTATTTTTTCACTTCACTTTGTTCATTTTCACATACGTAACAATAAGTTATCATTAAATTTACAGTATAAAAAAGCATTAAATAAAGAAAAAACTAATCAGATTACTATACGTGAAAAAGTTTTTAGATTTAAGTTTTCAATTTAACAACCTGTTCAAACGTTTCTTTTCCAATTTTAAATAATTTTATTGTCCAATTCCTAACAGAGATTTGACAAGCTTATAATTTTTGTAAAATAATGAAATTTACACTCCATTGGCATTCTCCCTTGTAGTCACGGGCGCGGGCAGTTAATCGCTTTACAAAATGAACAAAATCACATTGTCGGCCCTCGTAAATACTTTTGCATGATATTACGTAAATACATTAACATGCAGGAGGCCGCACCACCCCAAAAGAGAGCGCAAACATGATAAATCCCAGCGCGGCTATATACATATATATACTACACGCAGATTCTGTTTGCACACATTGGTTAACGCTCAAAGAGGCCAGCACGCGCGCGGCCTACCCACGGGCGCTCATAGCCGCGCAAGATTTTAATTCGATTAACTCGCGTTCTCTCTCTCTCTCCTTTTCCCATTCATCGCCTACAATTGCGCGGCGCAGCTTTAAATACCTCATGCTCGGCTCTCGCGAGTGCGCGCGTACACTGCAAAACCAAAATCCCCGCGCTCACGTCCGTCTCTCGCTTTGAACGCTAAACGGCTTAGCGCTCGCACGAGCGAGAGAGAGCAAGCCCACACCGTCAGTTAAGCGCCTCGGAATCTCATTTCCGAAAATCCCTTTGGAAAATCCGGGGGTAGAGGGAGAGTGAGCGAGATGCCGGTGCGCGTGCAGCCTCTCTACTCTGAGAGACGGTGGCGGCGGTATATACGTCGAGCCTGCCGCTACTGCTGCTGCTGACTTTGTCCGTGAAAATGGATTTGGGAGAATATTAATACGGGCCTGGTTAATGATGTATATGAGCGATTATGCGCGAGTAGAGGAACGTCGGGGAGATTAAAAGCACTTATTGCCGCCGTGTTTTTTAGTGAGAGAGATTATATAACTATATGTATAAGGATTTGATATACACGTATCGTGATAGTTAATTAAGAGGTCGTTGACGTTCGGTGGCGTTGAAATAAATTGTTCGTGTTGTTTTAATTTTAGTTTCAATTTTATAGATAAATTCAATTGTTTGACATCTAGAATAATCCAACCCTTAGATTGTTGTTATGTTTCCACTGTGGAATTGGGACTTGAGATTCCAACTATCCTTAGTCGGGACTTTCGCAAGTACCATTTGTCGTCATAGGGCAGTCAACCAAAAAACGGTTTTTTATTATTAATTTTATGAATGCAGAACTAATGGGAAATAGGGGAGAAATTTTCAAAATTTCCTTTTATTAAAAAATTCTAAAAACAAAATTGAAAAACTTTATCACACCGTCATTTATTGCTCGTCGCTAATACTTCGTTGGTATGAAATCTTTCGGAAAATTAATTAATATAAACGTTTAGAAACTTTAATTAACTTTTCTTAAATCTTGCAAAATTTGTTAAAACCTACTATTATGAATTGGGAAGTTTAGCATTTGCATATTACATAAGTTCTATCAAACTATTCTATACTATTCTACCAAATATTTTGCATTAATGTTTTCAACAAAATTTATTCTTATCTCTTACTGAAAAAGTTTTATATTTTAAAATGCAATACCCATAAACAGAAGGATTTCTTTCTTGGACCAATGTTGAAATAGTAAACGTAACCATATACACGCTAACGAACTTCAGAATAGATTTGAAGTAAGACAGCAGCTTAATCAAGTATAACACAGACATGTCGCAGATTAAGCTGTTACACGTATAGCATCTGTCGACAAACGCGCGTACACCACAGCTTTCACGAGAGTTAAGCTGCTCAATTGAGTTCAGCTCCCTGCAGCTACGCCGCGATCACCCTAAACCTTATCAATTTCACTTAAAACTCCATATTCGCCACTTTATCAGCAACCTCTTCAAGCCTCTCGAAAAACCCCGCCACACCGTAAAAAGCGCCTCGTTTCCACACCTACATACACTCACTCATCCCCGTACATATACTCAGCGAGGCACGAACTATAGACGACGCGTATACGGACAGACGACACACATACACATGCACACTCACTACTGCCAGCGATGTGTTTCGGGCGAGGGGGTGGACTGCCATCCGCGCGCGCAGTTGAAGAGGGTGGCGCGTTCGCAGAGAGAGAGAGCCAGCGAGCTAACTATATATACATAGCGAGTGCGAGAGAGAGAGAGAGAGAGTACATCGGCCGTAAGAGTGGCAGAGAGAGAGAGAGAGGAGGAGGAGGGCTAATAATGCCGGCGCGCTGGCCGCGTCGCCGCCGCCGGAGCTGCGGTTAATACTCGATGATGGGAACGGTCATCTGCAGAGACAGGACAGCGACGCGCAAAATCGGGGCCACCGTGTGTACGTGTAGCGCATCAACGATGCACCGCGCCGTTGTCGGGACCGACGGAAGAGAGAGAGAGAGAAGGGGAGGAGAGAGAGAGAAGCGAACGCGCGCAGTGGAGGAGATACATATACGACGGCGACGATGACGATGATCGTGACGATGATCGTACACGATGACGCGTATAACCGTGTTCCGCAGCGGCAAGACGAAGGGGATGAAGTTGCCCAGTTGCGATATATACTGTGTGTTGGATGCGCGCACCTGCGCCTGTAGGATTTGCTTGTTGGGGGCTGGGTTTGAGGGAGTGCGATCGGAAGTGCATGGATTAGCGATGGGGCATAGTTTTTGAAGCTGTGGAGGGTGGAAGTACTTGGAATGGGGAAATTCAAAAACTCGTGTAATAGTAGACATATATGTATAGCTTATTATGCTACCGTGTATTGAATTTTTTTATTTCAGTAATTGTTAGTTAAATTCAGTCCAATATGAAGAAAAAAGAACTGTATTAACAGCGCGATGAAATATCGCTACAATAAATTATAGTTGATTTGTTCTTTTTATTAAAACAATATCTCGCACCATATATTGCAACTAATTTCTTTGAAGTGTGTGGATTTGCTCTTTAAGAATTTAACGGACGTTGGAATTAAATTAATTAAAACTTCTTGATCGGGTAAAAATTCGATATACCCGAAAAGTACACTTCTGGTTTTTAGTGCAGCCAACATAGAATACCAAAATAAAAAATCTAATCTTCTTCGACGCATTTTCAAAAGCATCGCTGAGCCATCACCGTTTTACAAAACATACTACCAGCAAGAAAAACGAAAAAAAAAACACGCGAATAGTCTAAATCATACAAAAAATGCCTAATACTCTTTCAAATCCATTAATACAGCTTGACCAGTTTCGAACAGAAGCATCCATAAATATCTCTCTCGAGACACTTTAACACAATAATAAATTTAAATACCTCCCACGGAAACAATGTACGCCCGCAGAGAGAGAGAGAGTGAACGACTGCATGCGGCCCGCGCGCCGCGCTCGTATAACGCAAATAAAACGCTCGAGGATTGCATTAGCGCGCGGCTGCCCACTAAAAATCGCAATCGCCACCCTTTGAAAAATCAAAGCGAGAGAGCGAGAAAGACAAGTAATCGTTCGGCGCGAGGTGGAGAGAAAGGAAGAAGCGCGCTACGTCGGGGCGAGATAATGAATATCGTAAAACCGTCTCGGCTAAATGGCCGCGCGGCCCGTCGTCGTTTACGGCAGTTAATAAATTTAGCGCGCCGAGGGATCGTGTCCGTCCTAAATGTCTCTCCTAGTTCGATGTGTCGGGTGTGTTAAAGGCTTAGAGATAAAGCGCGACTTTTGACTCTTTAGAGGTCCTGCGACTGCTATGCAATTGCAGAAGCTGAATAGGTGGTTAGGATTAGGTTTATCAAGGCTAATATCTTGTATCAAATATCATTTTTTGTATATAGATTGTCATTTTTCAATGTTATGTTTTGTTGCTACTTTCCAATTTATTGAGGAGTGGTTGTGTTATGCGTTATACGTTGGACGCGTAGACATAAACAAAAGGGTAGTGCAAAGTCACAACGGTTCTTTCTCTGCTTCAACTAGCTGAAACACATAAACGAGTATAATTTTTTATGAAAGTACTTTGGTTTCCTCCTAGAGGAAGCTTTATGATGGTAAAAAATAGTTTTTGAGATAACCATTTGAGATACACCATTTTTAGAAATTGACTGTATGGATGTCTCAAATAACTTTTATGAAGATCTCTAATATGTTACATTTTGAAGTGTTAATTTTGATTATTATCTAAGGCAAAAAATAATTTGTAAAACAAAAAAAAAACAATTTTCTTTGACCCACCATAATTGGAGTAAAATTGATTAAATGCTTTGAAATTTTGTGAAAAGATATTGTTTGTCTTATCTATAGCATGAGTTTAGTCGGCTTGCCCGTCTGATCCCCGAATTTATATGCTCTATAATAATTTTATAAGTAAGGATATTCGATCATAGGAGAATTTTTGTATAAGAATATTAATTATAGGAATTAAAAATTAATAAAACAAATCAGCAGATTAAGTTTGAGGAAGCCGCACTTAACAATAAATTGGCAGTGTCTTTTTATAACATAATATAAACAACTATGATTCATGTGTGTCGGTTTTTGATACATTAAATAACGCTTTGTATTCTTAACTATTTATTCTTTGGACTAATACAGTAATACCTTAAACCTGAACACTTTTCAACTCTTTCAGTGAAAAGTTGTAACCAGCAAAAATCCTGCATCAAATGTACCATAACAACCATCAGCCCAACACCAGTTACAAAAATATCCCTGTGAAAAGAATTACAACCTGCTAAATCGCATTCGACACTTTGTCCTATTCGACCCATGTCCTATATTACCAATTCAAAAATCACCGCGTCGAAAAGCTGGAACCGCACCGCGACACTGTGAGCACAGCCTCAGAGGTTGGCGCACAAAAGAGAAGCTGCTTGGGAAGAAGAGCCTCTCGCACGCGAGCGAATATTGCCGAATGCACATTAGCGACGCAGTGGCGGCGGCGGCGGCGGCGGCCGTTTAAGAGCCGCGTAGTCAATCTCCCCGACGGACGTTTATGGAGAGGGAATTAATATACCTTCGTCCCGCGTGATATATGCACACGGTCCCGTGTGCGCTCCACCCTTTTTCTATGCCCGTTCCTCTCTCGCGCTGTCCCTTTTTGCACCGACACTCTCGTGCGCGCATTGTAGAGTTTTCGACTCTTCTCTCGAGAGGAGCAGCTGAAATTAAATAGCCTCGCGAATGCATGTATACATGTAGTTTTTAATTACCGCCTCGGTTATATTGGGTGTATTTTCTCGCCGTAAGAAGACTACTCGCGCGACTGCCCGAGTAGTCGTTAAATTTATGCTTCAATTATTCAATTATTTACCGCAGAGACGATTTTTCCGGCGCAAAGTAATTAGTTGACTATTAACGATTATCAGCAGTTATGGTAATTATGTTCAGGTACATATATACATGTAAACGCACGTAAGTCGTTACAAAATGGTCAGTTTTACATTCTCAAACAAAATCGTGGAACGTAACTCACGAACCAAACATTACGATGTTCTTTCTTACATAAGAAAGATTAGCGTATTATATATTTAATCAAGGGATCAATGATGTTGTTAAAAATTATAAAGTTAAATAAACTTTGCCGAAACGTGTTCTACCAGCTGTAGTAACTAATCAAAACATTTTCCACTGTTTGCTCAGGTAAAAGCTTCAGCATCACGATAACGGTTTCAACGACGCCACCGCAAGTAGCAACGTACACTAGAGCAATTAAGGTCACCGTCGATGGACCTCGGGAACCGCGCTCCAAAACGAGTAAGTGAATGAATTTTGAACTGACAAACTTGTCTCTATATATTCAGTCTAAAAATATATTTAGAAATTGAATGGAACGTATCAATGAAGATTGCTGTAATTATATCTATTACCCTTGCTACCTTACAAGATTCGTTTGTAAAACTATATAGTTAATCATAAAAAAAACTAACAAGTTTCTGACATATGTATGATGTAAAATTCTTCTGGGCCTTCGGACAATCATATCGTTAACGAAAACGCAAAGGAAACAACCAGTTGGTGGACCTAACGGTTTAAAATTTTTCGGAATAACCGAAACCGAAAAATGTACAAAAGTTTCTCTTTACAGCAAGTACTTCCTTTCCTTTCTTACGAAAGAGCATGCGCTGCTACTCTTGGCCACAAGTATGTTTCTTACTTCAAAGCCACTTGTGGGTGGTTCGGAAGTTCATTGACAGTTCATTAACATTGCCTTGGGGTCGTTGTAGAGAGGTAATTGAAAGGGATGAAACTCCAAGGTATTTTTTTAATTCTCAATAAAACTTGAAATTTTAATAACAACCTTGGAATTATTCGCCGTTTGCAATAATATAATAAGTACAGTAAATAACGAAACATTGTATTATACCTAGAGAGTTATATTTGATCGTAGGTAATTAATAATTCTTAGATAAAATTCGGAGACGTTTTAGAAATTTTACCAAGTTCAAGTGCTAGCATTGAATATTATGTCTTAACTTATACATTTCCAATCATTGAATACCTTTGAAACTCATATAAAATACATTAAAATTTTGTCCAAATTTGAATAAAGGGATTTATTTGTTTTTAGAAAAACACTATACGTATTTATACCAAATTATCTAAAATTTAATTATATAAAATCAGCTCTAGGAATATTTATAAGACACACAGAAGTCAAATGCCTCTATATTCATTAATTGCTTGCCACTATAATAATAAAAAAAATCAGCGTATATCTGAACGAACGTTTATTGATACCTCAAGGCACACCATGAACCTATATACCACACTACCGACTCGTCTGCAAGCGAATCCAAGCACCCCTATTAAAAAAAATTTTCGCAGCCACACCGATCCCCAGTTGCAGAAAACAAGCAGCTAACATCCAGCAACGTGAGCGACGCTTACGTATATTCTATACAGCCGCGGCAACTCTCTCCCATTGCATCACTTTGAACGCACAGAGGGCTACACGCAACCATACCAGCAACATCAGCAGCAGCGGCAGCAGCAGCAGCACTATACACTCGCGCGAGAAAATGCGCCGATAATTCACGGAAAGTCCCGTGCGCGCTCGCGCGCGGTAATGGGAGTCATTATCGAGCAGATGGTGCGCTATGATGCACTGGCGCGATGCGCCCAGCCGCCCACGCCTATATGCGTCTGCATTGCGCGCGCGCGACACGAGGGCGTTTAAGCCTCGGGAGCTTTGTCACGCGGGGGATTTAGGAATCGGTTGTTGTAGTTCGCTGCGCGCCGTTATTATTTTCGCGAGAGAGTTTAGCGCGCCAAAGCTATTTGTCGACCTCGCGCGCGCTGCGGATTGCGCGTTTGCGACTGATTATATCTTTGGGCATTCATCAGTGCTCTGCTGCGCTTGCCAGCAGCAGTAGTGGCTCGGCGCTCGCGAGCGGCGCTGAGATTAGCGGTGTTAGGGAGCTTTTTTTTTATAAAAGCCGATTTATCGCTGGGGAAGTCGATTTAGAAGGCGCTGAGTAATGTTCGTGTGTTTGTGCGGCTGACCGGTGTATGTGTTTTTCGACCGAACAATGATTTAATCCTAACTTTGGGTGGGACTATTAATGGGTTTTGGCGTTCAGTTCGAATTTTCCTGGTAAATCAGGAGTATTTTTTAAATAAACACTTTGATGAGAATTTGAGGCATGATTATGATGTTAAATATTTAAGGATGATTGTGTAGAACCCGAAAAGAAAAAAGTTCGATGTGCTAGGGGACTATAGACTACTAAATATCTCGATATTCTCAGATATCTGATATAGAAAGTTTTGAGATATTTTGAAAAAACAATGTTTAACAAATTTTTCCCTCAATTTAGTCAGGTGGCGCCTAAATATACAAGTGCTACAACTTACGCTCCAGCATTAAATAGTTTTTCTCATATCAGTTACTGTTAGTATTTATATTTGCCTTGTCAGTAAACGCTTCTGATATTGAAATTTTTGCAAGTAACCATGCCTGGTGTAAAGTGTTTCTTGTGCCCGAAGAAAAACGGTATAATAAAAGTGGATAATTCTGTGAAGTGTTCCTGCTACAACACCTACTTCCATCGCTTCTGTAGCAAAAGAAAATCTACGTTAATTTCTCCTATAAACGAGGCTGACTCTCGACCTAACTACCTTAAGCTTCTCTTGAATAATATCGGCACACGGATCTTGCAGATAACAGGTCGCCTTGATGGCACCGACACTAAGCTTCAGAAAATTACCACCCTCAGCACAGTAGTAAACCATTTGGATAAAAAGTTAACTGACATCAATAAGTCGCTTAATAAGAGACTCAACAACATCGACTTCGTGGCTAACGAAGTGCAGGAGAGAATAAGTAGAGCCAACAATCTGATAATCGTTAACCTTCCTAAAGTCTCAGCTGAACGCTCCTCCAATGCTACAGTGAAGGTCACTACCGCACTAACTTCGCGAAGTAACCGCGGTTAATGACATCAGCCTCTCAAATATCAGTATCAAGCGCATTAGGAAACTGATTAAATCTACGACTCATCCTACCCTGGTACGTTTGAACTCACACGCCGATCTTCTCAGGGTATTGCGTAACAAAAATAAACTTCCTGGAAAAATTTCAGTAACCGTCAACAGAACTATAGAGTAATATGAAAAACTAGCAAACATGAGGCGAGAGGTTGCTAAAGTATGTATCTAGCAGCCTCTCCATCGTCGACGTAGCTACTGCAGGCTCTTCAGAAAGTAAAGAACAACCCTACCTTATTCAAGACACTGCATCTACTACCAGAACATAAGGTCGATCGACAATAAAACAAGCCTCCTAGAAATATGTCACTTTCAACTGTCAGTCGTACCGAACATTTTCACTCCAACTGAAACTTGGCTTCACCCATCTAACTCGAGTGCTGAACTTGTCTTTGAAGATTTTAACATTTACCGTCAAGATAGGCATTTGGATAACGCTCGTAGCCAAGGCGACAGTGTCCTTGTGGCAGTCAGGTACTCTTTGAACCCTCACCTTATGAATATGAACGATGTCTCTGAGTCCATATCCATCGATGTCTCATCCAGCTCTTTCAAGGTCCTCATTGCTGCCGTCTATATCGCATCTCCATCTGATTGCCTTACAATCCATAGCTTCGTAAATAAGCTGAATGACGTGCTCTCTCGTCAAAAATTTACCGAGGTAATTATCTGTGGTGACTTCAAGCTAAAAACATGATATGGACAAATGAACCACTTCAGTATACCGTCATACTATGTTGCTCCAGGAATAAAATCAGCAGCATTATTCCAAATGCTTTTTGGAATCATGTGCGGTACTTGACCTTTATCAACATTACCCAACATACGTCATCTAAATTTTTAACTCTAGAGTATTACCCGGAGCCCATCTTCCAGTCGGATCAACATCACGAGCACGCTTACTTTTGGTTCAATTTTCATGTCCTGTGCTCGCGTAATTATCATAACTCGAGTTGTGTAAGCTATAACTTTAAGAACTATAATTATTATCTGGTTAACCTTGCTCTGAAAGAATGCGATTGGAACTCCGTGCTAAATAACGGTGCATACCGATGCTAATACAAAAGAATTTTATAACATTGTACACATCACAATGGAGTCGCACGGTCTTCATCGCGGCATCCTTCCATTAAATTTCGCTGCGTGGTTTTCAACACACCTAATAAATCTAACAGCTACAATAAACCCTTTTAGTATCTAAGATATATAGCACGAAAATTTCCAATGCCTCTCAATCTAATTTGCAGTTGACTTAACGGGTTTCGGGAAATAATTAACTTCTCTAGGCTTCACTTCTGGGGAAAAAGTATATACCTATTAAGTAGTTTATTAAAATAATAAGCAGTTTTTAAACCGGTAGTGACAATTTATAAATAATCTTGTAAACAAACTAATAGTCATATGAGCTGTGTGAGAACAATATGTAGGAAAGAATTAACTTCTGCAGTGGTTATTCAATTCTTCATACTTCACAGATTTTTTAATAATTCAAACTTGCGCATTTATCAATAATGTCAATCACTAAATAATGAACACTATATAATATTATGAATATTTTATAAAACTCCTAACATTAACAACAATATGAAAAGCCATTGACGGAATGATGTCAAGAAACCAATGCAGCGATATTTACTGTCATCCCCTGTCATTTCCACATCCTTTACTATACATAAAATGGCATCAAGTATATCATTTGCGATGATAGCTATTTGAAATTGAACAGGAATGACGAAAAGCACAAGATTATCAATAAGTATACAGAAGCTATAATATTGGCTTCAACATTCTGAAAAACATGCTCTTTAATCAAGTCCGACAATTCGACATTGAGAAGCCGAGGGATCGCAAAACATAGATATGTGTATGGCGAACGCGGGAGACCGGCGCGAGTAAACACACCAGGCGTTTGCCGACCAATAAAACCACAAGTCTTTTCTCAACCGTTTTCACAATGCAAACCTTATGGAAGGCCAAAGTCGATGAGTACGCGAACCTGGCAATCAAGGACTCTCTCCCTCTCTCTCACACACACATACACTCCTCTCTCTCTTTTTATATTAAAATAAATATCCCGCGATACACGCGTGCTCTCACGTTTTCGCACTATATACACCAGCGCAACGTCGCACATAAAAAGGAGTTCCGGGAATCGCAGGGTAGGGGGTTTTATTAAATGAATTATTGAAGTTACAAGGTAGCCACCCTTGAAAGATACCATCCCTCCGCGGCACACGCATGTGCATGTGCAGCAGCGGCGGCGCTTCGCATCGATCTCACTGCAGGCTGAGTTTTAAAAGCATTCTTTAAAGTCGGTTTTTTTTTCTGCGGTGAGGGCGAGTGAAGGGATGTCGGTTGTGTCAGTAGTATAAGTTCTATGCGCGTCTTGCTTGTAAGAGGTGATATTATTGATGAATCACCTCGATGGTTCTATAAGCTATTGTGATTAGGAATACTTTTATAGAAATAACGTCAAGCGATTTTTCGAATTAGAAAAATGGGAGTTATGTGTATAGTATTCTTGAAAATGAAAGATATTGTGTTATGAGTACCGTAAAATGAGGTAAAGGGAGCACGTATGGGATAAACCGAGAAGATTTTATAAAGTAAGATATCGTTAAAATTTAACAATTTACATAAGATATTGCTATTATATAATTTTTTTCTTAATATTCATTGATACACTGTAAAACTGCATTGGTGAATTAAAAAACTGTTATTGTTTGGAAAAGTTTCCCCCAGAGGTGCTGGCTCAATCCCACTTTACGGTATTATAAAAAATAATAGAGCCGAATGTTACTCTGAGACATTATTAAATTTTGTTTTGTGTCTATATGCGCACTCATCCAAAACCGCCAAATGTGTCTATGCGGTTTCGTTACCTGAACACCCCATATACTAAGACACCATATGTGTGGTTTGTTTTAATACGATTCTAATGTCCCAGTACAACGACTTTGTGACCCACTTTTTAGTTCAGGAAATAAGTAAAGACAGCATACGGTCATGCAAATTCTAAATGCCCATTGTTTAACTACTCGTACAGGAATTGTCACAATCTTTTCAAATCTCCAAAGACAGGTTTAACAGTGTTTTAAATAATTAAAACATATAAAATACTAAATCATTTTATAATAACGTTGGATACCGAAAATATTAGGAGCTTCTCATTTATTCTATAGAGAAAGGAATTGTTAGCTTCATATAAAAACATTTTTCAAAGTATTTCTTTTGTTTTTCTTTATTTTTATTTAATTTTATTCTTATTTCCGTTATGAGTGGTGGAGGGTCGGAATTCAAAGTTCTCAGTCTAAATTCTCGACTTGTGTCGAACTCATTACTCGAATATACCGAACTACTCGAACTTCAATTGAACAGTTCGAAATGATCTATCTGTTCGATATGATTAATCGCTCACCGGCTAAAAACGACATTTTGCTTGAAAATGTATATAATAATTGTATCGTCCCCTGTATCGAAAAATATTGTTTGGTACAGGTGGGAAAGGTGATTCTACACTTTGTGACAAACCTCGCACTCGTGCTAGAATCAACACTTTCCCACTTGTATCGAAAACTACTATTAAATAAAATTTGGAATTTTATCAAATATCGAGCTGGTTTGAACAGTTTGATGAAATCGAATCGTCCGACTTGATTTAAATAATTCGATCATATCCAAGTAGTTCATTAATTTAGTCACAAATAGTTTGATTGTATACGAGTAATTAGGTGATCACTTCAATTTGTCGAATATCCAACTCGCGTTAAGAAAATAAAAATAGTGCGATACTGTTCAAACACGTCGACTCAAGTATACTCGTGCACCCCTAATTTTCGCAATATCAAACGCTACCAAAATAATATGACATCATACGTACGTTCAATTTAAACACAGTAATTTTACGAAAATTGACAAATTTTCACCCGAAATTTAACTCGTTTAATTTTAACCTATTGTCCTCGCACGATTTCCTGTCACACTCGACACATGTCACACACATCATGATCGCACGACGCTGTCTTCACACACACACACACACACACACACACCACAGGTGCAAAGGTCAATGTCAACGTTTATATATATATATATATATATATATATA
>UXGD01002364.1:0-26587 GCA_900474315.1 Torymus auratus | reverse complement strand
TATCACATTTGGGGCGTTCCCAATTTTTGTCTGGGTAGTATATTTAGTATACTTTAAAGTCTTTTTTACAATTTTGTTCCAACGCATTTACTGAAGGAGAAAGAAAATATTTCGCTTAAGGTGGCCGAATTACCCCAAGTTACCTTATATACATAAAATACGCAGAGTTTTTTTTTTACTGCCGGGGGGTTTGGATATTTTCTTCTGGTATAACGTTGAATGTTTGCGGTGCATATAGTGGCTTGCTGGCGTTATTATTTTACGAGCTTCCCTGAATTTTCGTAATATTATATCAGGGTATGATATTATATTTATCAAAAGTTGGAATTTATTATCAGTATCGATTAATATTGCACAACCTTATCTCACAGAGCTCTATACTGATACCACTGTGCAGCAATATGGATACAATGTTACGTGCAAAGGCGAAAATTGCGAGCGCATTGAAAAAAAATAAAATAAATAAATAAAAAAGAAAATGACAAAAACACTCTCTGCAGCAGCAGCAGCAGCGCACAGGGCACTTACATCCAAGTTAATGCTCTTACCCACTGCTAATTTCAGCGGGAGCCAACCTCGGGCCTATACCGGATTCTATAAATACCTAACGTTATACGTCTACCCTTACAGAACGCTGGATCAGCCGCCGCAAAGGACAAAAAGTAAAAGGGCACCGCAGAGAGAAACCGCCGTGCTCACAGCTATATATACATATACGCACAACTCGATCTCACTGAATTATCCACGTTGGGAAGATAGAGCACGTGCGCGCGCGGACAAAGTGAATTTCGGCGATTAGCCAACACACACATAGACACACACACGTGCACAAGGCTTTTGTTACGGCATTACCACCGTCGTGGGACGCGCGGGGGCGAGCTCAATTACAATTAGAAAAGAAGCGGGCTTTGCTTTGTGGCCTGATTTGATTTTTATATTTTATGCCAGCAGCGGCGCGAGCACACACTGGCGCCTGACGATTGACGACGCCTTTTCTCCCCGCGGGCATTGAGTTCTCGTCACACGAGGCCTACATACGTATATAATAAGTATATATGTATATACACGCCGGCGCTGTGCATTCGCAAACGCGGTGTGTATATATATATAGTGGCGAGACAACCGGCGACGGCTATGCATGTCGTAAATTGATTTCACGGATTCCCTCGCGCGGTTGGCCTATTTATTTTTCACTCGTGTGCTACTACTCGATTCGTAGAAGACAAAGAGAACAACATATATATGTAAAACCAATTAGCCTAATGATCGCGGAATTAGAAAAACTATTCGGTTAGAGAGAGAGAGAGAGCACGTCGCGAGTGCGGGCATCATGCTTTGAATAAAACACGCATAGCCTTCGCGGTATTAAGGTAAGTATATAAAAGAAAAGGAGTATGTGTGTGTTTGCACCGGATGTAAAACAGAGCAGCGTCTTGTGTCTGCCGCATATAGGCAGCAGTATAGCGTTTGACGGAAGCGCTTTTGAGGTCGGCGCGTGTATAGTTCGCTGAGAAATACCATGAACACTTCCCTAATCGCGGCTTTATCGCTTTCAAAGTGTATAGGTAGCGCTCCGCGGCGCTAGTGTCTGCCGCGCTCGAAAAACTTTAGCTCGCGGCTCCTTTTCACCACGCTAGCTTCGTAAAAATTAAAGACGAGGTCGGAGTTCGCTGCTCGCCGGGTGAGTTTTTCTTTTTTCTTTCCTACTCGATTTTGGTTAAAGTAGCTTGGCGAAGTTTCGTTAAACCGTTGTACCGCTGTGTCTGAGAGAAAAAAAAATAAGCCGAGAGCGTATAAGTGCGGTAAAACCGTTCAATTTTCGACTTGCATTCGTTTATATTATGCCCGCGGTGCATATGCGCGGCTTTATTAATATCTTATCTATATTTTTAATATATTTTTTATCGGGTGCTCGATAATAAAGCTTAAATTCATATTGTGCGGTGAATAATTTTGAACAATATCGATTACACCACTGACAACTTTTCAGATAATACACTTCGCCCATAAAAACTCGTCGAAACCTCTACACTACCATAAAACAAAAAACGACGAGTTCACCACACCGCAAAATGTCTCGCATCGTCCGCACATCTGAAAAATAAACGAAGCGCTCTCGAAGCTCGCACACGCGACCGCAGCTGCACCTACTCGCGCGCTCGGCACACCACATAAAACGCGCGCACTTGCATCCTCGCGCCTCTCCGGGCCGCTGCACAGCTAGAATCTCATCGCCTAAACATCGCTGTTATATTCTCCTCCGCAACTTTATACAACTTCGATATATATATATTCGGTGTGCAAATTATATTCGCGTCTGGCATTCCTTCGCGCTTGACAGGCGCTCTCTCGAAAAATGTTAATTCTCGCGCGATACGCTTCGCAGAACAGCGCGCGACGATATAAAAAGAGAGGTTCGCGCGCTCGCGCTATCGTAATTTTCGATCGAATAATACACGTGTATATACGTGCAATTTAACTCGGGCTTCCGGTTTATTATTGAAATCTCCCGATGGGAGTTTCGTGTGCGTACATATATATATATATGTGTCTCTCGCTTTGGTGTTATAGTATAGAGCGTGCCCGAATTCGATTTTACACACACGCGCGAAAAGACCCGATTCATTTTTACGCCCGCGCACTTCTACTTCCTTTCTCTCCCGGCGGTCTTGTTTGTAATAATAAAACGCCTGACGTAAGCTTACAGGCGCTTTAAACTTTCCGCAGCGGCGGCGGGCGTTTATTAAATGCATTATGTATACACACGAGCGCGGAGGCGCGGCAAAGTGAGACAAGGGGGGGAGACAAACTGTTTTCTCAAATAATCTCTCTACCCTGAAATTAAGCGCTAAATTTATTTTGCACCGAAGTACACACCCAAGTTTCCCGCTTCCTCGCTGGCGCGCTGCGGACATAAGTTTCTGCCGCCGCGCGAAGCTCGGGACGATGCGACAGTTCAAACTTGCTTTGACATCCATTAAAGTGACTTTAGCTCTCTCTCTCTCTGCTTCTATATACCACCGTCTCTCGTCCTGCGCGAAAGGCGAAATCGATTGAAATGCACCTCGAAAATTAAACGCATTTGAATCTACGGCGACGCCTTGCGGCATCCTGTCTCCCTCTTCCTATCTCCCTGCAGTCGTTATAGTGCTGCTGCTGCTGCAAAGTTTTGCAAACGACTTTTACGCTTTCGAATAAGCGATTTGCTTTGCGACTTTGAATTAGCAAAATGGTCGGTAGTAATTGACACTGTAGGTTTCAGAACAGCAGGTAGAACACGGCAATGAAATTTCGAGTGAGCTATATATAATACGAAAATTCAAACTTCTTCTTCTTCTTCAGGCAATATTCTGCGCTTATTAAAATTACGCGGAAGAGAATATACGGCTTACAAAGCTCTTGCTCTTGGGCAAATGAACTTTTCAAAGGGGGGCGGGGGTGGAGCAGGAGAAAAAAGAAAACGTGACGACGAGCCGGTAAGTCAGGAATCGCCTCATCCCCCTTAGGGGAGCTTAGCATCACTCGAGTTGTCTTTGAAGCGATATTAAAGAGTAAGCGGATGCAAAGCGCGCCGGGGCTAAGCCGCCGCCACCGCAGACTCTCGCGCGTGCATTTGTACGCGCAAAGAGAATGAGAAGTCAGGCGAGGAGAGAGAGAGAGTAGATTGAGTCGTCGAGGTAATTTCGAAGGGGGTGTCGATTTAACAGAGAGACAGACAGACAGTTAGCGTTCCCTCTCTCTCCCTCCCTCTGAGCACAAGTGCCACGGATGCATATTGGCTGGGCTTTCAGACAGTTAGCTTCATTTCCTCCGAGGAAATGTTTAACCACCGTGCTGTCATAACAAACCCGGGGTATATATTGGACGCGCGTGACGTTCGGCTCGAAAATATGAGGCGTGTGTAAATGTGTGTATAGTGTATGTATGCTTGTTTAGTCTGCTCACCGGTAACTTTGGAAGCGAAAAATGAAATGTTTCGTATCGCGCTGTTGTTGATGGTAAACATAAATCTGGGTATTCGCGTACACGGGCGAACGAGCTAAACAAAAAATTACGATGAAAAAGTTGAAGAAGAAGTTATATCGTATTTTTCTATGTTTCATGTTACAGGCGGAGTTGTTGTACGTGAAAGCGACGACGATACAGAATAGCTGGCATGTCAAACAATCAGCTGGTTGACTCTTGTCTGTAAGTATGCTTTGGCCCTCGCTTGCGGCTTGTGTCTTGCCTTTCTTTCTCTCTTCCCATTCATTTATATATATTTCGTCGTTTTATATATACTTATAACCCTCGGAATTGATTGTTTTCATTATATCATCGTTCTCTTACTGTTATTACTTACACGTATATTGCACAACCCCCCCTGTTATTGTCTTCATCATATACATAATGCTTCCATGGCACGAGCCATCATCATTTAACCGACTAACCATCCATCACACGCGGAAGTTGATTTTGTATAAAAATTTTTATTTCCGCAAAATGATATGAGCTACTGTCGCGTATACAACAATAAAACGTAAAATTTGCTATATATATATATCCCGCCGCGACGGTGAAAGAAACGAAAACAGAATTAAAGAAAAATAAAACCGATGGGAATAATGAAATTTTGACAATTCCGATATGACGAGTATGCAATTCTGCACTCGCAAAATTGCACTCCCGATATGTAATAACATGGCATTGAATTATCATGCGAATCAGGCTGGTGAATCGGCGGATCGAGCAGAGACAGGAGCACAACATTACTCGCACTGAAATCACGCAGAGGTGACTAACCCGCTTTAATCGTCCTCGTGTGGTGCTTTTCGCTATTGTCGTAGTATATGTGTGTATATATATATGTGCATGATGCGTTTTTGCTTTATCGGATATAGCCGCCGCGCGCAACAATGACAATGACGATACGAGCGCGCGAAAAGCCACCGCGTGAGACACAAAGACATTGGTTTCCGCGTACACACCACGTACCCATACGCATACGCCGATCGTATTCGCGTTTGTTTTTCTTCTTCGATATTAGATAAAGCCAGTTTTACGAATGTTTTTTTTTTTAACACGTTATTTGCACTATCATTTAATACCATATTTTTGTCTTTTGCTATATAGCTACTGATCGATACGCTAATCAATCGCAGCTCCATTTACTGCTTTGACATGACCGAGTAACCTCGCAATTAATCTTTATATCAATGGTAAAACCCATGTAAGATATCCAAAGGCTTTACTTCTTTTAACAAAAGAACCGAGAGATAACTATATTTAGAATGACTAATGAAGCGCGCGCGTGCACACATAAGTGAATTACATAAACGCGAAGATTCAATAGCGCTCGTTAGACGAGACAAGGCCGCCCGAAGGCACTGTGTGTATATATCTCCTCCTCTGAGAGAAGAGCTTGTCTTCGAGGAGAGAGGCATTGTCGATGACTAACGGCACAAGAGTATGCCATTTCAAAAGGAATACCCCAACGTATAACGTGCTTCTAGTGTGTGTATATGTTTGTATATGCAGCTACGCAACGTCAACCGACTAATCGCGACTTTCCTCCGCGCGCATGAAAATCTCTTCTTTTGCAATACTTTGTCGTTGTATTGTCTGGCGCTGCATTAACGACATAGACTCTCCGTCTCGTAAAATGTTACTTGTACCGTAATAACGCATATTTTCCGCTCATTATCAGATACTGCATTAGTCTTCTCATTAGTTTCGTAGGTAATATTTCTTTTGAGTAATGTAGCTGTTGTTAATCGACGAAAGTGTGAATTTCCTATTTTGTTTGTTTGGTTTTTTTTTTCGTAATTAATCGTTGAGTTCGCACCAACCACTGCTGAAATCAATTGCTTCATTACCGATTCAGTGTTCCATGCACTTGCACAAACAATGGAATGCGACGCAATTCATAAATCACTCATGATTATAATAGTGTGTGTATGTGTATGCTTGTGTGAAAAAAAAGGTAGAGTAAAGTAGGCGAATTTTCACTCGGAAAATCTGACGATTTCTCTTCTCTTCTCTTTTTTCCCAGGCGCGTTCTCCAAGATAAAGGCCCCGACATGCCGCAATACACGTGAGTACATTTTCCCCCGATAAAGGACAAACAATTATGTCTGCGTATAGGCGCAAGAAAAAGCTGGGACACACTACGAGACGATATAAAAATTTTTTTTCTTTCATCTGCTTATAGTGGACAAGGTGAGAACGATTATCATGGGAGCAACGGCCAAGCGGACACGCATTCCTTGCATTCCTCCCATCTGTCGGTGCAGGACGATCCTCTGCTCATACGGACACACAAGCAGCAAACTTCCCAACAAGTACGTATATAATTCTTTCGTCAAATGGGGTTATCGAGTTGAAAAAAGTCGGCTCACTAGAAAAAAGATAGTGACTATAGACAACGTTGAGATTCCGAAGCATGTAATTGTCTTTTAAGAGGCTGATAGTTTTATAAAAACTGATTTTATCCTGTAAAAATTATCTCGAGTATCATTATTTTTACACTGATTGCGAATTGGTAGTAGTCGTAAACGGTACAAAGTTGGCAGAGTCATAACAAGTCTGTGATATAAATCAGTTGTATAATTCTCACATTGATCACAGTCCAGAGAGAAAACATCTCTTCGCGGTACAATCGTCCTCAAAAGCTAATATCCTCCCGTAAAAAGTAACAGAACAACTGCACTTTTGCAAACAAAAAAATCTAACTTGTTTTTCCTTATTTTGCAGGTGACGACGGTGACGAAAGTCGTCCGGGAAGTGTCGCACATGGAGCCCGACCCTGGGGCTGTGAGCTACGTCTCAATGCCTCTGATGTCTCAGGATTACCAGCACGCAGATCCGCGGTACGCGGCGGACCCCTACATGGTCAACTTCGACCACTACGACCCGTACCTGGGATACCCGCCACAGCCTGGATACCCGGGCCACCATGGTATCTACATGCCTCGATCGCATTCTCCCCATTCTCACACTCCCTCTGAGCACAGTCGCGCTTCCCCGCCACACGGTACGTCACACCTCGCTTTTTTTCGTTTCGTTCTTTCTCTTTTTATTTTATTCTTCTTTTCTTTTCATTGTTTTACTAATAAAATGGGCTTCGCTTCTCGGGTTTGTGAGTTTAATTTAATTAAAGAGCCTTTTGTTTAGATTAAAAATTCGTTGAATTTTGTTTGTAAAATCCAATAAATTTGTGTGAAATGTAAAATTATTTTATTCTATGCACATGTTCGTATAAAAAAAAGAAAAAAAAAACGAGAATCCAAGTCAAGCGCTTTCAATTTTAAAATTTATTAGCTATATTGAAAGCACTTTTTAAATAAAATATTTTACCACGAAATTCAATCTTATAACGGGTTTTTAAATAAAACTATATTAAACATCAAATTAAAATAAAACTGTTTTTATTTTTAACGTTTTTTGCGTTTACGCATCATGAAATAGGATCCTTTTCAGTTCAAAAGCAAAATGTAATGAATAATTGTAAAAGCCATTGCTTTATAGATTTATTCTATTCAAAATATTTAAAATGCTTTTTGAAGAGTCTTATACAAAGGTTTTGCATTTTCAACCGTTTCATCAATATTCACAAAACCGAGAAGTTAATTTCCCCAAAGCAAAGTAATTTCCTTATTGTAAGAAATTACAAATAATTTGTTACATTATGGAACAAGTTTGCATTTCAATTTTCTTTATTTCTATTTACTGGTTTGATTATTTTGCAATCGGTCACACTCAACATCCGTCCATACGTCTCTATGCACAACATCACATTAAAAAATTTAGCATTACAATTTTAATTTCGCTGTCGTTCAGTTTTGTACCGTATTCATTTGACTTTATTTTGATTTTTTAATTATTATTATTATTATTTATTAATCACACTTCGCTCAGCACACAGCATAACCGCCTTAGCTGCGCACCATTATCACGCTGTACATTCATAGTCTATTCGAGTAAATTTCTTCATCGCATATATACAGGAAAAGGGCATATTATATATATATATATAATTTTACTCCACAGCTTGTATCTCTCACCTTTTCGTTTTCTCGCTTCTTGCTGCAGTCGGAACTGTCGTTCGAGCACTATATACCGCGCGTCTATCACGTATACTTTCTGATGTACTTTCTTTCTTGCCGCGATTGATGTGTGCACATAATGTTTCCGATCAACCAGAGCTACTACTCTATATATCTCTATGTGTGTTACATACAAAGTCGAGAGACTTTATCTCTGTCCATTAACAACAATCCTCTACAATGAAAGCAAAAAATTAGGCCAGATTTTTGGTCGTTCCACTATAAAGCCATACCATTTTGTTTTCTCTTTCTCTCAGAATATATGGGAAAAGGAGCGCCGTTCGCCGAGGGGGGTTACAATGATTTAGATCCAGGCTTGAATCCTGCTTTGCAAGATCATTATCGCATCACTCCGAGTCCCGGCGGCCCTGGAGATCAATATGGTACATTTTTATCGCTAGAACATAAATATATATATATTTGTTATACATATATTACTATTATTATATACACATATGTATATTGATGTTGTCACTGTTATTGTTGTTGTCATAATGATGCTTTGACGCCCTTATTAGTCTACATACAACATGCTCTCATATAGATATATACATACAATATATCAAAGCTTATCGTTGCGCCTCGTTATCGCCGCACAATTATCACCTCACGACGCCACTGTGTCTTGCTCTTACAGATCAAATTAGCAACTCGTGGAACATGGACGATTCGGGCGAGCCGTCCCAGCATCCGCACGGTGAGTATATGCGCCAGTCTCATTCCTACCATTCATCACTTCGCTACTCATAAGCTTGGCTTTTCCATTAGAGATAAAAAAGATTTGAGCGCTATAAGTGTGAAAAAAAATTTTCAAGGACGTTCACTAGTAACTCGACTACTTGTGACAATGTTTAAATCTTCAAAGATGCGATAATTAACACCTATATGATATAAGAAAGACGTGCATTATATGCGAACTTTTTCATTCTCAGAAGAAAGAATATATTGTGTAAAAAGTTGTAACGATTAAATGTCGAGTTCTCTCGTCCACCACACTCTGTAAACTGTTATCCAGTAGAGTGAACGTTCTTACCTCCCCATGATGAAACGTCGCAATAATGACATGTGGGTGTGTGTTGTTATAGCTGACGAAGGAAAGGTGGCCTACGGTTACGTCTCGCCCTCACCTTACGGCCCCGTGGGCTATGGTCCAGCAGTTGGCTCGGTGGGCGGCGTCGTGCCAGTAGGCGTCGGCGGCGGCGAGGTGCCCGGATACGAAGAGAGCGGCATGGTCGGCCACGTACCAGTCGGCGCCATCCCCTCAGGTGGCATCTACGAGGACGAGGTGCAGCACCTCCAGCGTCTCAAGGCCCGCCATCCTCTCGTGCCAGGTATGGTCAGCCCACTGGACGACGATCACAAATCCATGCGCTGGCGCGATCCCAACCTCTCGGAGGTCATCGGTTTTCTGAGCAACCCCAACAACATAATCAAAGCCAATGCCGCGGCGTACCTGCAGCATCTCTGCTACATGGACGACCCGAACAAGCAGAAGACGCGCAGCCTCGGCGGCATACCACCGCTGGTGCAGCTGCTGGATTCCGAGAGTCCGGATGTGTATAGGAACGCGTGCGGCGCTCTCAGGAATCTGTCCTATGGAAGGCAGAACGATGAGAATAAGCGCGCGATTAAGAATGCTGGGGGTGTGCCCGCTCTTATCAATCTACTGCGCAGGACCTCCGACGCGGACGTTAAGGAATTGGTCACAGGAGTCTTGTGGAATCTGTCCTCCTGCGAGGTAACGCCTTGTCTCTTCTTGTCTTTACATTATTCTTTCGTATACGTTAAAAATAATTTTTCTTAACTACGTGTGCAAAGCTCGATTTTCTATGCCTAGTTGCGTAATGTACTATTCTAACCATAACCCAATGTTTTCCACCCGCAGGACCTGAAGAAATCCATCATCGACGACGGCGTGACGATGGTGGTGAACAACATAATAATCCCGCACTCGGGCTGGGACCCGAGCTCCTCGAACGGCGAGACCTGCTGGTCGACCGTCTTCCGCAATGCCTCGGGCGTGTTGCGCAATGTATCCAGTGCCGGCGAGTACGCCCGTAAGAAGCTACGCGAGTGCGACGGCCTCGTCGACGCCCTCCTCTACGTCGTGCGTTCCGCTATTGAGAAGTCGAACATTGGCAACAAGATCGTCGAGAATTGTGTGTGCATACTCAGGAATCTGAGCTATCGCTGCCAGGAGGTCGAGGATCCAAATTACGACAAGCATCCGATACAGCCGACTGTGCAGAATAGGGTCGCGGCCCCGACCAAAGGTGAGCTGCGCATTGGTTTAAGTATTCGGGCTGTTTTGTTAACGGGAAGTTTTCTTACGGGTTTTGGTACGTTGTCGTTGTAGATATCACGAATTAGGCGTCTCGTTCCTTTTTTTTTCTTTTTGTTTGGTTTTGGTTTGATGGTTATTTTTCTGTTTGTTAGTAGATACAACGGTTTTATGAATCGCCACACACGTAGATTTATATATATACATACACTGAATTCTTGAGCGTGTCGAATTTACTCTTTTTGTTCTTGACTAGAAACACTTGACGATGATTATTATTTTGTTAAGATTAATCAAGTAGCTCTTGGACGTGTAAATAAGATATTAGTATAGATTAAATTATTTTTCAATCTTTTTAGCGTACAGTCTATGTCAAGGTAAGACATCACACCCGCAGTTAAGAAAGTGGATTTTCTCTATCAAAGCATGTACTATACTTATACTCTCTTTATACATTTTCTACTGTAATTATTTCGTTTGTTCTTTTTATGATAGTACTGTAATATCTGATATATTTTTCGACGACATCGTTATTGTATTCTTTTGGTATAGTGTAGCGAAACCTTAGTCACTTTCACATGTCTTATTTTTTATTGCTAGAAACATTTAGGTTGAAAGGTATTTACAGCTTTTGTCTGTAATGGTGCATCTTATCTACTGCTTGCTTTCTGCCGTATTTATCGTATATAAATTATATAGTACCAGAACGTTTTCTTTAAATTTTTAAGTAAGTTGCATTAATGCTCATTGAGACATCTGTTTCTCAGAAAGTACTAGAAACATTTAGAAACCATCTTTTAGTTAAATTGACTTTAATGTATCGAACAATGTGGTGTCCATAGAATATTGTTTGCAATAATGCTACATCATCAATTTGTTTCTTTTAAAATCGCCATTTCATTACAAAAAAAGAAAAAGACAAAATCATACATCTTTGTATTAAAAATTTCTCACAAACAGCTGAGCTAAAGAAACATTTTTACAAATAACAGTCCTAAATGGTTTTGCCCTAGGCGAGAACTTGGGATGCTTCGGTGGCAGCAAGAAGAAAAAGGATGGACAGCCAGCGCAAAAGGAGACAAGCATGACCAGGACAACGAGCCCACGAACGGAGCCTGTCAAGGGTATGGAGTTACTTTGGCAGCCCGAAGTGGTACAGTCGTATCTCAGCCTTCTGCACAACTGCTCAAATCCCGAGACCCTCGAGGCTGCAGCCGGAGCTCTGCAAAATCTTGCGGCTTGCTACTGGCAACCGAGCATCGAAATCCGAGCTGCCGTGCGGAAGGAGAAGGGACTTCCTATTCTAGTAGAGCTTTTGAGAATGGAGGTTCGTATGCGCAATTCAGAGATATTATTTAGAAAAAGAGAGACAATTTTTAAGGAAAGTTATCAAGTCAATATGAATTATATTTACATTTTAATTTTTGTTATAGGTTGACAGAGTTGTATGCGCGGTAGCCACGGCTCTACGAAATCTAGCCATAGACCAGCGTAACAAAGAACTCATAGGAAAGTACGCCATGAGGGATCTGATTCAAAAATTACCTTCGGGAAATAATCAGCACGATCAAGGAACCAGCGACGACACAATTGCAGCCGTTTTGGCGACTCTGAACGAAGTCATTAAAAAGAATGCCGAATTCTCGAGGTCTCTCTTGGATGCGGGTGGTGTTGAAAGGCTCATGAATATCACAAGGCAGAGACAAAAGTATACGCCTCGTGTCCTTAAGTTTGCTGGTAATTGCTTTCAGTCTAATATATTTATTTAGTATATCACATTTTTTCTACATGAAAAGTAACTGTGAGTCTTGCTTTAGGTCAAGTCTTATTCACAATGTGGCAACACCAAGAACTAAGAGACGTGTACAAAAAGCACGGTTGGAAGGAACAGGATTTCGTAACGAAAACAGTGGCAGCTAGAAATTCTGGTCCAAATTCACCTAATAACGCCAACAGGTATGCTAGATTGAAATAATTCTGCACTGTATTTTATTTTTTCACTTAATTTTCATTTTTTATAGTAATTTTTTTGTTAAGGTTATTTTTAGTTTTTTATTTTATGTTGGGGACTCTACATTTTTTCCTTAAGTTTCTTATAACTATGTTAGTAGTTAAATATAATTTGATTTAATTTCGGTTACCGTAGAGTCCCATTTCGATTTTTTGTAACGTTATACTATGTTAAGAATAGTTATGATTGCAGTACATTAAACCGGCCAATGGCAAGTCAAGGCAGCACAAGATACGAAGACAGAACGATTCAAAGAGGCACTGTTAACTCTAATAATGTTGGACGTCCTAATATTTATCAGTCGGTAAGTAGGCAGTGAAAAAGAATTAAAAAGCAAAATAATATCACTCTATCTATTGATTAACAAAACTGAAAAAATCTCGTGCAGCACATTAATTAACAAAATTAACTCGCCTAACCATAAAATTTTGCTCAACGCTTTTGTAAACGATGTTTCACAAACATGCAGTAAAATAGCAGCACTTCTGTTTTTTCTATGACTAAAAAAGCAATAAAACAAAAAAGCTTTTCTGATTTTCTTCTTCAACTTACTATAGAAAGAAATTTAAAATTGTGTTCGACAGCAAAACGAGGAGATCGCTATGTCAGATATGCAGTATCCAAAACAAGGAACTCACGCAGTACCTGCTGGGGGCGTATGCGTGTTTCCTACGAATCCAGTAAGTCACTAGACTGTAAAACGCGCGCAGTCGACCTTGCGCTAAAAGGTGGACGGTTAGCTAATTCACGCGAGAGAACGAAAGAGAGACGAAAGTTTAGACGAGAAGCGTATAATCTCAAAGCTTTTGATAATGTGTTATGCAACAAAACTAAAAAAAAAAGAGTATTAACTTAAGTATTATTGAAGATTCTAATTAATACTAAATTAACATTATAGTTATTTATGTAGGAATGTACGACATTCACTTTATGATATAACCTTTTTGGTGATTGAGTTATTAAATTTACTTTTCTCAGCGTTTATGGACTTATAACCTTTATACATTATCGAATATTCAATTTCAAATTAAATAAATATATATATATACGAAAGACAATGTATCATGTGCGATACAAGAAAGTAGTAGTCACGCATATTACAGTTATTACATTTTACTCGCACTCGTAAAAACATCTCTTGCACGATGTATTAAAAAAATGTAGTATGGTTAGTTGATTGCAACAGGATACAAATTATCTAATATATGACAGATAGTGTACAATATGTATGCTGCATTATGAACAGTGTATAAACTAAGTCAATTAACGTATATACCTGTAATTTTGCGTTTGCTTAAAAAAGCTCGCAGGGCAGGTTTCATCGAAATTGATAGCCTCACTGTTTAACCTCAATCGCAATCTGGTATATATATTATGTTCCATTGAGCTTTTTGAACTCATCGTGCGATTGAATTTTTATATAAAGAATTTATAATGATATTATTGATAAAAACCTACCTAACACATGTTTTTATAAAAAAAAGAACCACTAGGTTTTCACAATATCTTAAACATCACAATACATAAAAACTAAAATATGGAATTAGGCATTTTTGTAAAATTCGTTTTGTAGCATTTGTATTAGTAAGCTTTTTCAATTATAAGCTTGAGTAACGAATGCATTTATAAAAGAATGATTTACTAATTGTATACACAAAAGCAATCATAGATTGGACCAAGCAATATTAGTTTAAGCCAGTGATAATAAACTAGGCTTCCACATTAGATATAACAGTGCATTTTTTTAAACTGACAAATTTTCGTTTTCAAGGGCTTCCGTTCTGTCCTAATGCAAGAAATAATTCAACTAATGGCTATAAATTGTAGATTATACATGTACTTTTTATAAATAGTATCAGCAGTTTTAAATAAATTTTGAGAAGTAAGCCATTTTGAAACTAACGATTTACAAAGAATCAACCGTACACAATGATTGGAACTTTTCATGACATGCACGGTTGAACAGACAATTAAAATGTGAAAGAATTGACATGATTTCGAGAACAATTTTATTAGAGGAAAGATCTCAATTCATATTTTTATGATCAATGTATGAAAGTCTAGCAGCAAAAGTGCTATGTATCAGTTGTGTATTTAATTTACACGTTTATGTGGAATATCTTGTTTGTAAAAATGGAATCAGCGACAACTGGTTAGAAAAGCCTATAATAATAGGTCTTTTTAACGAAAAAAGAGAAAAATTTGTTCTAGAAATTTCACCTGCGACACGCACAAATACGCGCTGTGTGATGTGATTGTACATTGGAAATATAAAATATTTAGTTAATAAAGGAAAAATTATCACCCAATGAATATGTTGTTTGTAAATGATATTCATACTTTTTTTTTTCTTACGTTAGTCTTTACTTTTGCATTTTGTCTTTTTTGTTTTTCTTTATCATACGTTTGTGTATACCTATCATCACATATGATTTCAAAAACAGCTTAATCTATATTTTTTGAAGAAAATACTATGGTCAGGCGAGTTGAGCTACAAGATATGTACATTTTGAAAATGACTTGTACCCGGGACCCACCCCCCGCCATCGCGTATTCTCATTTCAAGTCAAAGAGAGAAAGTAAAAGTAAAGCAAATTAAGATATGCTAGATGTAATGTTAAATTTAATTACTTTACTTTTATACTAACCATCTTTATTACACACTAATCCAAAGTGTTTACAGATTTGGAAAATATGCTGTTTTAAGAAAATACTTATGAAACGATGACTGGCTACGTTTTACAAATATCATGTAGGGTAATAAAACCAACCGATAGAAGATTTTCCAACTGATCTTTCAGTACTTGCATTCGCTTAAACGAGCAAAACAAAACAGCATTTTTCCAATCCTTAGTGCAATAAAGATGACAAGAAAGTAACGGTTCGAGTATAACCGCTAAACAAAAGCCATTAAACTAACTAAAGATTGTTGACTTGTGTGTATGTTGCAGCAGCCGAAACCCGGTGAGCCGCTCTACGCGCAAGTTAACTTGGAGAAGAAAAAGAAACGGCAGTACGAGCTGGGGGTGGGCCAGGGTGTTAATCAGGCGGGCGTCGGCGGCGTCGCGACCAACGCCAACAATGCGGCGGCCGCGGCCGCTGGCTCACAGTGGCATGGCGACGGCAGCCTCGGCCAGGAGGCGCCGGCCTCGACCGTCAACGTACCGCCAAGCTCCACGGCTGTGTCAGCCGGCGACTCCTGGGTCTAACGCGATACGACCACGACGAAGACGAGGATGATCGATCATGCATACACTCACAGATAGACAGGGTCAGAAAGCGAGAGAGAAAGAATGAGAGTGAACAAAAAAAAACGAGAGTGACGGACCACATCCGCAGCAGTAGTGTCGCGCACCAATGGCTCTAACGATTCTTTATTGCACAATTCTAAATTAATATATAGCGCAAGATTAAGATCTTCGCAAAAAAGAACACATACACGTACATACACACACATACACATTGTGTCGACTCTGGGATCTCATTTGTGTACCGGATTTGAAGGGGGATTTGAAGAAGCGCTGACATTGCAATCTTTCATAATGATCATTGAATCTTTTAATTTGTCTTAAGTAGATACCAGTTTGTGGTGATCTTTTTCACAAGTATAAAGGACATTACAATTGATAATTACGTCAACTTGGAAAATTCAATAAAAAGACATGGAAAACTGCAATGTTCATAAATTGAAGTGAATAATATCCTATTAATATGTTGTTGGAGCCCCTTATAGATCTCTGCATCGAATTTTTCGTTATTTAAACTTGTTTTTGTGTTTCTAACAAATATTGTTGAAAATCTAAAGTTACAGAATAATAACTAAGAGTACGAGAACATCCGTGAATATGTGAAATTCCACGTAGGCTCCAATATCATCTTTAAAAAAAAAGACTTGATGACTTTGTATTTTTCTTTTCGTAAGCGACGGTTCTTTTTGTTATCGAAATTAATCACGAAATAGACTGAAGAAAGACATTATCTCAGATCTCAGAGTATACACATGAAAGGGGCGTATACTACGTGCGCGCGCGACACGTGCGCCCGTCCGAATTACGTGTTATAAATATTATATATAAAGATATGATACAAATGAATAAATATATATATAATATGGGGACGAGATTACACGTGCATAGTATATAGCGAATTATATAATTAAATTGAACGAACGATTGATTGATTGGTTGATTGATATTATTATATAACGCGTACGAAACTTCCGAGGCTGTGGGTGTGGCGAAGGATGCTGCACTGTTCGGCTGGCGCGCTTTCCCATCGTTTCCCTGTTCGTTGTATCGTATCTTTTTTTGTGTGTGTGAAACGCGCCAGCCCCGGGAGAGATGACAGTTGCGCATAAGTAGTTCGCCGTGGATGGCGACGAGAACGAAAAAATATATATACATACGATGTCGGGTTTCTCTCGTCCATTGATTCGCAAATGGTGATCCTTTTTTTTTATTTATTTTTTTTTTTTGAGAAACACGCAACCGAGTTTTCTTCTCTTGCCTCCTACCGGCCGAAACTGTTTTTTGCGGATGATGATATAGTGTTACACGTTATACAAGACACGCGTATGTCGAAAAATAATACGATCAACTTGATAGAAAAAAAAAGAAAATTGCGGCCGAATATATTGCTAATTTTAAGAAATACATGAGAAAGAGAAAAAGAGCGAAGAGTAAGAATAATGTATTTGACCGATGTGCGTAAATGTTATTATACCTTGTTCTATTTCTTAAATAATATTGCGATAGTTAACGAGTACGTAAATGAAAAGTAATTATCAAAGGATTAAAAAATAATAATAAAGTAATTAAAAGTATAATCGAGGATGATGTTTTGTATATTGCAAAGTTGCGTCTGTCTTTCGATGCAATATCGTCAATTTTTAAAAGGCAGCTAGACAAAAGAATCGCGAAATCCTTAGTTGAAAAACGACATTTTGCGAGATATCTTTTCGTTGAAAAATTATGAACGATATATAGATTTTATCTAGCGAATTTGAAATGAAATCCTAAAAAGAATTAATTTCTAAGTTTACTGTTAGTAGAGGATAAATGTATGTTGGAGTTAATTGTGACGATCGCATCAGACGCCGATGTCTGAAGAGTTTACACAAATTTTTTACTTCCGACACAGCACGACGATGAGATCTGACGAAGTTTAAGAGAAAAGGTTATAATATGCACCAAAATATTATATATGATGAATATATAAAATACAAAAGTGTGTTGTATAGATTTAAACAAACAAAAAATAATAAGTATAATGATATTAATCCGTACAATGCATCGACTTTTGAAAATTAAAGTTCGACGATTTCACGACCTAATTTTCAATAAAATTTCTACTCTTTCTGGTACTGATAGTTTTTTCTTTGCTTCATATGATACTCTAATGGTTTTTTACCACTGTCTCTCACAACCGTAAAATTGTAGAGAAGATGAAAAAAAAACTTGATAAGCACCACGTTTAAAAAGTTAATAGATGTGAAAAATTTACATATTCTATACACCGTATATAAAAAATTGACAAAACAAAATAAAGTAATAAAAAAGGTATTTACGAAATCTGTAGTATTATAAAAGATCACACCGTCTATTGACTGATCGAGATTTTTATATGTGCTTCTCTTTTTGTATTTTGTAAATTGCGTTTATAATTTTCTACTGAAAAGACTGCTTAAAACTCATGTACAGTAGACCAGATGACAGGCTCGCCAGTGAGCGAGCGCAACCAAGTATTTCCGACATAAAATCCTTGTAATTAAGTCCAAGATAAATTGCAAAAAATAAGAAAAAGAAAAGAAAATGGGCATAGTTCTTCAAGATAAAGTTTTGATAAGTGATGGATGGCGCTGCGCATGACACTTAACTCAGTCGAATAGCACGCTGAAAAGATATTTACAGTTCTTGAAGAACTTGAGCGTCTTTACACGAAAAAAAGAACACTTTTACAATTATCGACTACCACCGAATTTTTCAATATAATAATAATAGTTCACGTATTTAATTAAAAAAAGATCGTTCTGCGAGAGGATGTGCTCCGTGTGTGCAATCCGGGTACGTAATTTCATTCATTGTAAAATAAAATAACGACACACGACATGTACAGACAATTCACGGGCGGTCACATTCAAATCCAGACCATTTGTTATAGCGAATTTTTTATACGTACTCTTCTGACATACTTTATACAATGTATGGTCGATGTATTTGCGTTTGTGCACGTAGCGGGTTTCGAATGTGAATCGTTTTCTTTTGTAAAAAAATTTACTTATACAACCTTAAATACCAGAGCTACTTCTGTGAAGACAAAAAGTAACAAAAAGAGAAAGAAAAGAAGCAGGAATAATTTTTTTACACACGTTTGTTATTTTCGGACACCAAACTGTGATTACTTGGAATCTCTGTAGAGATTTTACACGACCCTCACGTAGCCACACATATATACACACATACAAACTCCGTCTGAATCGGTATGTAGTTTTTTCGAATCTGACTTCATAACGTCGTTACACATCATAAACCATGATAATTGTAAGAAAAGATTGCTCCGATATACAAACTGCGCAATTTTGTATACACTTACACGTTTTTAAAGGATTTTAATCAGTCAACCTCTTGCTTCGAATAAAATAAACAAGCGGACGCAACAATTTCGGCGCAATCTTCAATCACACATACATCAGTAGACGTGTGCGCAAATTGTGCGCTATTATAGATACATACACGCGCGCATTGTATATTCATCTGTTCATGAAGATAGCATCGTTATTGTATGATAGTTACATGCCTTCGATTTTTCATGGGTCAGGGAACACCGGCTAATTTAGTATTTTTTTTATTCGAAATTTTTTAATGCTTTATGATTTTGATAAGGAAAAAGTCACAGAAATTGTGATTTATATTATAATTATTACTTCGTTTTTACTTTATAAATTTAAGAAATTTTAATTATAAGCTTTGGTCAAAAGCGTATAAAATAAAGAAGAATTTTGTTTTCGATTTTCTCAAATATATATTTTGTTTACTCTTTGAAAAGTTTATATGTATAATATCTACAACTCATTGCAATATTCGAAAATAATTCCATAAATATATAAACCAAATTTCTCATTAAAAAAGCGTCATCGCGTTCTTTCATTTCTCCAGTTAAGAAAGAAAAAGAAAATATCGATCAGTGACGCGAATCGATCGAATTTCAGGGAGGTTTAACGGCATACTCATAAAATACGTGTACACACACACGCAAACACGTGCATAACGAATAGAAAAAAGATAGTCTACTGTACTGCATTACATATTTACATAAAGGACTATAAATAAGCATGAGTGTGCATCGTAGATGTGTTAGAAAAAGAAAAGAATTCCACAACCACACGTTTTTTAGTATATTTAATAATTGAATGAATAAAAAAAGAAAGAAAGAAAGAAAGAGATGAATTGCAAGTAGTTGAGAAGATGCGGAATTTCGATATTCCAGAGACGAAAAGGAGGGAGGAAGCGCGTTATCGCTCCCCATTCCCAATGTTTTATTTTGCGCGGCGTGCGCGCGGAACATGCAATTTTTGTATAAAAACAAGAAAAAAATGTAAAAAAAGTGGTAAATCAAAACGAGCGAGACAACGCGTGAAGGGGACCTTTGTTGCTTTGTTGCGTTTAAATTTATGCTCCCGATGCCGCCAATAGGTACGTTACTCTTCAAAGCGTCTCATTGCCGCGATTATCGGGCGACTTTTGCACAGCCGTCATTGAGACGAGACGACGGCTAACCGGTTACTAATTGATAATCGAACGATACACGCGAGTGTTTACATAGGATTGAAGCGTTAATTACGAGGTATACCTACCTCAGTAGCTTAAGTGCCCCCGCCTTCTCCTTCCCCACTCTACCTTCCTTCCTCCTTCTCGTTTCGACCCTTTATCTTTCGCTCGTCGTCCTCTCCTTTTTTACCGGTAGGGATTAAAAAGTAACAGATAAACACACACAGACGCCGCAACGGCGACTGATGAAGAGGAAACGGAAAACTTGCGAATGAGAGAGTGAGAGATTGAGAGAAAGAGAGAGAAAAAAGCAAGAGGAAAGCGCGTATTACGAATGCGAAAACCTTATCATTTTGTCGAGGGAAAGTATATATTATATAAATATATATATAAATATAAATTTATATATAACGCATTGTCTTTTATTTTCATCATCGTATATTATATTTATATTGAGAGAAAGAGACGGGAGAGAAAAAGAGGAAGATGAAGAAGAGTACCATATATATATATACACACAATAATTGTAACTAAGTAAAAAATTACATAGTGTACTTCAAAAACCCGACTGAGAAACGATTAAAGAATTTAAATGCGCTCACTTAAATCAATCTGGTGTTTATTTTTTCATTACACATGATACCCGCCCTACTCCTCTTATCCCTCTTTTTTTCATTATGCAGCGCAACTTTTTCAGAAAATCGATTTACCGCCAGAACGCTGAATTGAACTAATCGGTATCAGCAGATTGGACGGGAGAGACTGCATTTAAATGAAAGAGTTAGCAGGTAAAATCAAACGAGAGAAACGTCAGTGTGCTTTTAATATTATTCATTTGAAATCTTGGCATATTTATATAAAATTCGAAAGCTCGAGCGCGTTATGGATTCCATTATAGAAACATTGTTTTTGGTTCTTTTTAATGTTTCAAGTTTTCTTTTGGTAGAGAAAGGGAACAACGGTAAAAGTGATAGACTTTTTTGTGCTCGTTATGCCGAGTAGAAATAAAGGTCTAAAATTTAATAAAAAATGTACATTTTTTATAGTTCTAGATTCATTTTCTTGTGTAATCATAAATTTACGGAGATATCCTACTGTACATAATACAGTAATGTTGAGAACAACGACTTTATCATTCTTGCCGAAAAAAATGCAGAAAACTGCGAAATTAAAAAAAAATGTACAGAAACATAGTACTATACGCGATAAAAAATATAATCGCGACAATGAATTTGCGCATCAAAGAGCCAGATTGCCGGGCGAATTGTCAATTTGCAACTGTAAGAGGCGACGCAGACACGTAACTTCATCTGGTATCGTCGAAATCAATCACCGGCAACGTCCTTTCCAATTTCGCGGAAATTGCGTGGTATGTAGATGAAGGGAAGTACGTGTATCTGTGGGTATATGTATGGGAGAGGGGAGGAGGAGTTCGCTGCACCGATGCGCAAGCGAAATAAAAAAATTACGCGAAACAAAGAATACATTTAAAGCTTGAACTTTTATATAATTTATGGCCATTATTTTTTAGTTTTCAAAGGATTTTCTATATAGGTATATCTCCCTTAACTTTTCTTTGTCGAATATAATAAATATCCTACATTAGCAAATAAATAAAAAACAACAATTCCAAACCAATAATCATCAAAAAATGATTAGTACATATTTAAAAATCCTTCGCAACGTATAGTCAAACAAATCTTCAGCCCCACATTTCGTACCTAATCAGCGCCCTTCCCCAGCCTCCGCAACTCAGTCACCCGAAAAAAAAAATCGAACGCAGATCCCCAGCGTCAACGACTGGAAAGATCTCCCGTATAAATATACCTACCCCCGTATACTACCCCTGGCTCTGTATAGAAAAGTAAAAAGGATTGCGCAAGATCGTCAGCGGCGCGTACAAGTATTTTATGCCGCGTTAGTGCGCGTGGCTCGTTCGAGCGTCGCCCACAGCTGCGCGCCCCGAGATAAGGAGTTTTCGTTCCCGACCTGGGGCTTGCTGGGAGCTGTATTATATTCCTGCAGTAAATAAATGGCTTTTTCTGGCTATTTACAAGTACGATTTTAATGTTTTTCTTTTCTTCTTTAATTATGGTGTTATTATTTTGTGAGCTGGGTATACATAGTAACGATTGTTAAATTATTTATGTTAATTATCATAATGTGTAATTTGGAACGCATTATAATGCATTTAACATTGATTTCGGCGGATCGTTAAATCTCACTGACCCAGTTCCCAATCAGGACAATTCTAAATACTATTTTAGTAAAAAAAAAAAGAAAATCTCATTTTAAGCCCGAAAAATATCGATCACATAACTGATAATTACCCTTAATAAAAAGCCTATAATGCGCATTAACATTCGAAAGAGCTGTTTAAAAATCGCAGCACAGCGTCTACCAACCCCACCATCGATATATACCAATTCAGTTAAATCACTCCGCACCCGCCCACTCGTGTATCTCACCGATAAGAGCTCACCCCCTCGAAGAAAAAAAAATGAAAGAAAATCGGTCACCACCTCGTTTATCACTTTTGCGTATATATGTGTGTGCCGATTCGCAGGGCCGCCTCCTACGCGTGTCGCGGCGGCTGCGCGCGTGATGAGGAGAGCTCCGTACCGCGCTTTGTCGTCGTCCAGTCCGTCGTACGCACCATGACCGAGAGCATCGAGAAAATCCGCGCAGCGGCCAAGTCGCCCGAGCATCTCAGAGACGAGCTGCGTAGTATACTCGGCAAAATTCACGAACTGCCGGCGTCAGCGAGGCTCAGAGCTTTTACTTTGCTCTTTGCTTATTTGAAGCTGAGGAGAGCCAGGCTGGCCGTAAGGTTCAGGAACAATTTCATGTGGATCCTTGTGGTCGTGGGAACGTGGATGCTGTGGTCGGCGGGCACGAGTTATTATCGGAGTGTGAGATACGAAAAAGTGAGTTTTTAAATTTATTTTGGAGAAGTGAGATGGCGCCGAAATCAACGGCCACTGTAGTGAAAGCTTAGCTTCAACTTTACAAATTTCTGTTACTGGCTAAATTCTCTCTTATCGAAACACCTTTGTACTTTGATTATATTGACATAATTTTTTGTTTTGTCAATCGATCGACGCATCGCGCGCAGTGTCTGATAAAACAGCCTTCCCTCACGCGACACCTGTTCCGGCCTGCCGAGGACTGCTCCATGTGCCGAGATATCCGGCGGATCGAGAAAATATCGAACGTCGATCAGAAGCTGTTTGAAGAACGGTAATTTACCTCTCACACCCACTGAAATTAAATCGTAGCCATGAGCATTCTGAAAGAAACGAAAAAATTTTCAATTAGCTACGCGTACACGGGCCGGCCAGTGGTGGTGACGGATGCGGCGGCCAACTGGACGGCTATGGGCCTCTTTTCCTTCGCGTTCTTAAAGGATCTGTACCAGGGCCAGGATGCCAACTGTCAGTTTTTTCCCTACAAAACCGAATTCCAGAGCCTGCAAGACGTCTTCAACATGAGCGTCAGCCGGGCGCTGATGCAGGCTGGTACCAAGCCCTGGTACGTTGGATGGTTAGTATTACGAGAGATTTTTTATTACGGTTATTTGTGTAAACGGAGTGTAATTTATTAAATTATTTGATCAATTACAATTATGAGAATTAGTTTTTATCAAGAAATAAAAAAAAAAGGTATTTAACTGCATACCATAATGGTATTTCTAAAAAACCTGCCGAAAAAAATCTTTATTTACTTTTAAAACTATTATCTTGAAAGAAAATCAATCAATCAGAATATGACAAATGAAGCGAAGTAATAGGTGATATATCACGTCAAAACATGAAGCGATTTCGACAAATCACTCGACGTTTTTTCCACAGGGAAGCTTGAAATACATACGTGACCTCATGCCGCATTCTATAATCTATCTACATATAAGTACATTTGTTTTTTACATTTTTTTTTCTTTTATTTCAAAAAATAAAAAATATGTTACAATTACTTCTTATTAGCGTATTTCCCAGATTTCCCACGCTTAGTTTCAATTTCCAAAGTACACAAAACCCACCTCATTTTTTAACCAAAAAAAAGGAGCAACTGCGACGAGACAATCGGCGCGGTCCTGCGTCAACATTACCAGCGTCCCTACTTCCTGCCCGACACGGCTGAGAGCGAAAAGACCGACTGGATCTTCATGGGTAGCCCCGGCTACGGAGCCCCTATGCACGTGAGTTGATATAACGAAATTTTGAAAATACCACAACACTCCCCGTTCTATAAAAATCGCTGATTTATTGCTGTTCAAAGGTGGACGACGTGGAGTACCCATCGTGGCAGGCCCAGATACACGGGCATAAAACGTGGATCCTAGAGCCGCCCCGAGAGTGTCATTATAGCTGCGATCGACTGGAAGTTACGGTCAATCCCGGTGAAATAAGTAAGTGACCGTGCAGGCAATATAGCATTCAATATTGAGGCTTTTTACGTTATTTTGGGTATTTTGTCATTTCGTTGCAGTTGTTTTGGACACGAACAAGTGGTACCATCAGACGCTAATTGTCTCGGAGGACATAAGCATTACTATCGGAGCAGAGTACGACTGAAGAGGATAATAATATGAAAAAGAATAATGGTTGTCGTTTTAAAATGCATCTATGTGTAAATGTTGAAAACAAAAATGAAAAAACGTTCAAATGTATTATATGTACACACATGTTGAAGAGAATAATATACGTGTATAAATGTTCGATGAATTAATTGATATTTTTCCATTATGCACGAACGCCGGAGCGGATAAAGGATGCGTCTCTGCCCTCTCTATTTCTCCCTCGATATAAGGTATCGGCTTTCTAATGCAGATGTCGCTGTCGTGTAAATAATAAAGCGAACATTTCGAATTCAATGTTCTTTTGATTACGCTCGAAGTTAAGTTAATTTTGCATGCGGAGAAAACCAGCGTCGAATTGGAATTCGCGGATTTTGTTGTCGCAGCGAGCGTCGTATATAAATAATGAGAGGATCGCGGTAAGACGGCGTCTATGAAAATTATTGAAAGATAATAACGTACATAAACAGCAAAGAAAACCTACAGCGGTCGTCAAGTTATTAAATTATAACAAAAATAGCTTGTTTTTTGTATGGCATTGTAGTTAAAAAAACATTTTAATTATTAAAAATTAGTTGAGAATAATGCTTATAAATTATTCAGTATTATATTATTTTATTATATATCGGATTGGAAATTATACAGTTTCAAATTATCGACGTGAACGTTAATATGCTGTCAAATAATTCTAACAACAAATACCAGACAATTCTCTAACACACAAATAAATATATATTATACAAAAAAAATTGTCTTAGTTTTCCAACAACAATATATAAATTCCTGATGATAAAAATCTGCCTGACGAAAAAAAAAAAAAACAGAAAAATTATCCGAGAAAAACAATAGTCAAACTTGCGCGCACACTTTTCTCAAAGTCAAGCTGCAGCTATATACCGTCCAAGACATTCACTCCCCCATAGCTCGCAGCTAACCACACATAACAACATAAAAAGCCATTACAAAAGCGGCGAACCGTCGAAAGGTAAAAAGCATATTATAAAACACCTCTCTCCTCCTCCTCTCTCCACCTACCCCCATTGTCGCACTGCTCTCTCTCTCTCTCTCCCACCCACACGCACGTGGCACTATAAGTACGCTCGCGCCAAGAACTTCGCGCATAGGTAGGTAGGTATACCCACACACGTACGTGCGAGGGAAGGGGAGTAGGCGCTTGGAAGACGGGGTTATTGGTCTAAGGACGGACTTGCGCGCGTGGCCCCTCATGCAGATGGCACACGAGGTCGCACCTGGCGGCAGGTGAGGTATATATGTATACGCGTATGGGGCCGCTCAGAGCTATTATGCCCCCCTCGCGCGCGCTATACCGTCCCTCGCATGTGGTGTGCCCGCGCGATCATATGTTGCCTGTCCGCCTAGGCACCTCTATAACTGTTTTTTTTTTCGGGCGACGATGCTGTGTTTCTCCTTCCGTTTTTTATAGCGCGGGACGTGAGGTTTTCCTGCGTTTTAATGCTTCTTACGAGAGGTGTGAGGGTATACGTAACGCTGAAAGAGCGTAGGATTTTTTTTTTGTTGGGACGGTGGTGGTATGTTTTTTTTTCGGGGAACGGAAGTACGGATGATTTTCTTTATGGATATAAGTTTCCGTCGGTTAATGTTGCATATTCGCGTCCATTATTTATTTCCGATATATAACTCAGTTATTTAGATTGTGGATATGCAGCGGCGGTTTTAATTTGTAAAATCGGAAAAATGTTCGTCTGTGAATGATTTATTTGGTCTGATAATCTGGTTAATTGTTAAAATTATTTACTGTGAGAAACACTTCATCTATACACGGAGAGAAGAAAATCAGTAAAAATTACAAAAATTTCAGTAAAAATTACCAAACTTTTTGTAATCCCG
>UXGD01002363.1:0-26588 GCA_900474315.1 Torymus auratus | reverse complement strand
ATATAATTCTCATGCTCGGTGTTATTCGCATATTTCTCTTGATTTAATTATACATAGCTTATATATAGTTGCACACACATTGTATACTTTTCATATAGTATTATACAAAAATATTATCTAAAATAAATATTTACTATTATAATTAACGTAATAATAATTAGTAAGTATACACAAATCTAATTTATTACATCGATAATGAAATTAGCATTGCCAACAAACGTAAAAATATTCTATTTTAAATAGTAATTTAACGGAATACTTAACGAACCGATGAAGTGAAAAATTATAAAAGCGAAGATAAAAAGGGTTCTGTACAAATATGTTAAAGATTCAAACAATACAGTTAGCATTCCAAAGTAATTGCACGATTTTCAAGGCGTACTCAAACCTTTCATTAACTCACTGACATTGCACAGAGTAATATTTTTAAAAAATATGCTGCTTTATTTTTAAAAAATGATATATTTGTTTGTACTTACTTGCTTACTAATTGTATTTATGATCCAGCATAAACAATAATTTTCATCATATAATATAGAATTCTTACGTTAAAGTATTGATATTTTTAAAACCGTTATCTAAATCTACACTGCCGATAATAGCGTAAATCTTAAAATAAAAATACGCATTTCACACCGCGTAGCAAAAACTATCTAATTCTTTTCGTAGAAGCACATTGCTCCCAGTAAAAGAAAAAACCGTATATCTATTCTCTCAGCCGACCCAAATCCACACTAATTACCACAAGCCCGGCCTTGAAAATCTCCTAAAAACTGTATGAAAAACTGCTCACGCCAACTTATTAATTAAGCTCCTCTCCTCTCTCCGCAAATCCATAATCCCAATCATACATGTACGAGGTGTATATACAGTCATGCGCGCTCTCCATAACGAGCACGTATATAGGAAACCGCCGCGTGTACACGGCGGGGTTAACGGCACCGAGAGAAGATCCTCGCGCTCGGCGGTACCGGCAACCTACATAATTGCGCGCAGCTCTGCGCAAAAGTGGAACGACGTTAACGAATGCTCGAATTCCCGGCGATCTTCGGCTGCGCGTTTCCGCGTCTCTCCTTTCTCTCTCCTTCTCTCCCTCCCTCCTTCTCTCTGCTTTTTCCTCGGGCGCAGCTTCACTTCTCGCTATGTGCGCAGCATTTTTTTGCGTGTATATATATAGTGGACGGCTCGATCGAAGCAAGCCGGACACTTTCGTCAGGCGCGATAGAGGCTACGCGGAAGAAGCTCCGATTCGATTTAGTCACTCGTGCGGATCTCGAGTTCCTTGTTTTATATGGACGATGTAGTATAAATATATATACAGTGTGTATGGATGACTACAGGAAGCAGCGTGGAATGGTTGAGAAGCATCGTGCATGAAATGCAGATATTTTTAGTCTTTTTCATCGAGCGGGAACAGAATAATAGATTTGATTTATTCGTTAATTTCCATGTGAGTCAGTCATCGACCGTGAAATAAAAATTACACACGCATATTAATAGAAATTTCTCTAGATAAACGGAAAAATTGTAATTTTTTGGATTTTTTTTTTCATTATTCATAAAGTAGGTGTTTTATCGAAATAATTGATAGCTGATGCAAACGTTGAAATAGTTTGATAATAATAAGAAAAAAATTGCATCTGAAGCACAGTAATTTGCACAGTTTAGAAAGGTAACAACATACTATAGCAAATTTTATTCAAATAAATTCAGTGAAGCTGCTAAAAGCATGATTGATAAAAAAAAATTGTCGATTGAAGGTTGACTGGAATCGAAAACAGCATTCTCGAATTGTGACGCCAGCTATAATTTATACAGGGTCACAAAAGCAGTCATCCTTCCAAGGATGACTCCGCATCCTAAATATATCCATTCGCGTAATTTCGCAATTATAAGCTCATTTTATTATGGCCAGAATAACTTTTTTTTTCTTCCTCAAAAATGTTAAATACATTTTAATGACGATAAATGCGAATAATATAGATCCTGGAAATGAAGTATTAGTAGTATCTCATAGTTTAAAAAAGTTAAATTCTCGTTTAAGGTTCAACACTAGTTGTGCAAATTACATTGTAACCCGAAAAAGCCACTTAAAACAGCTGTAACAGTCACAGAATCATTAAGATTTTTGAAACACGTGCAAAAAATTGAATACAATCTTCACAGAAGCGTATACACTCATGAGTCACGTTAATTTCTCCACGTTATACAGTCATTTTGTGTCACATGATTCAAACTTTTATAACTGTGCTGTATTTCGCAGAAAAAATACAGGTACTAAAAGCTGCAACCCAAATTAAAATCTCAAAAACTCACAAAACTGCATACAGTTGTAAAAAAAAGCACGAGAATTCACTCCTACATAACATCCGTCCAGGAGTCATCGTCATCTTCGAATATTTTACAAGAAAAGGGAAACGTTTAAATCCCATTAAATATTCATTAAGAAGATTATTGAAAGTTACGTAAGACCCATCCCCGCTTATCTCGCGTACTCCTGCGCGACCAAGAGCACCCAAAGAACGAGTCTCTCCAAAAAATCGTCGCCTCTCCGGAGGTCGATCACCTTGACTCTCACGCACCGTCTCCTCCAAGATATTCTGGGGGGATTCAGGTGACACGGATCAGTTTCTCGGAAGACGCACACACGCTCGCGCCGCCGCCGCGGCGGCAGAAAAAGACGAGAGAGCGCGAAAAGAGAGAGCGTCGTCGTCGGCAACGACGTCGTCTCGCAGCAACCAGTTTCCGCGGCCGGCGCAGCGAGAGCGCCGACGTGGAAGTGTTGCTGCCGGCGCGCGTCGCGGAGACTTCGATGCACGAGGTGAAAAATTATATGGATAGATTAACGGGCGAAGATATGATTCATCAGGGATGACCGCGGCCTAGTTTTTCAGTATAAGCCGGAGCTTCGATTTTGATTTCTATCGCAATAGCTAGAGAGAAGAACGGGATGCTGGTTGTGATTGTCGCTTGATGAATGGGATCTGGGATTCGGTGTTGTGGATGTGAAGGATTTTCGTGGAAGAGGGATCGAGAGGTGTATTATAGCTTGATGTGTGTAACGACGGCGCGCATTGTCGAGATTTGTGTACGAGCATCGTGGGATTGCGTTAGGAATATAATTATGAGGCTTGAGTTGGGAGAACGATGCTGAGATTGTTGGAAGAGAATGTAACTCTTGTGCAGGGAGAATATACGTCTCTAGCAGCTGATTATATTGTTGTAGATCGGAAAAGTTGGGGTACACAGAAATGTTTACGAAACATTCTTCTCTCATATATTTCGTGTATACCTGTAGACATTATTATAATTATACGTACGCGTGGTATATTTCAGGTAATACGGAAAATACCACCACTGTGCACTTACCGAAATTTGTATTCTTGTTGAACGTGATATTGTTGACTGCAGCGGATAATTTTCTTAAATTAGGCATCAAAATGCTCTGTGTATATTATAGACAAATCATTCGTAATAAAAATCCGCTCAAGTCATCCGCTTAAAAGGATTCCCTTTTGATTCGAATAATAAATTTTTATTCAATGTATAAAATGAAAACATTTTTTGACTTTTATTGAAAAATGCTTGTAAATCTTTTCATTCTTGTCGATTGAACCGCAGGTGAACAACTGTTTGTATTTTTAATGACCTCTCAGCTATATCCACAACCACAGTATGCCATAAAAAAAGCTTTTCAGTCTTTATAAAGTTCTAATAACGGTACGCGCTAGCCACATCCTATGCAAATTTTTTAAGATCCTTTTGCACACTCGTAACTCGTAACAGAGACATTACCTATGTGCACATACTATACAACAATCATTTTTAATAATAACTCAACCTTAATCTCATCTCGAGACTCTCAGTTTCAGTCCGCAGTCTAGATTATTCCATACAATCTTCCTAGTATAAGGCTAGAATCTAGATCGCGTGTGCATCTATATAACATCGCAAGCAACCGCGGAATCGGTGTCCCGGCATTCCCATCTCTCTCTACCAACCGCGCATAAAAACGTCGCACATATAAACATAGTGGACGACGAAGAAAAACGGAGACGGAGAAAGTAGCCGAGAAACACACACGCACACAGCAGGCAGGCGACAAAGTCCCGCGCGTAAAAATGCCCCTATTAAATGTATTCCAGGGCGCGTGTATTTACCACGCGCGCCGCATCCCGACTAACCCAACATACTTATACATGTACCTACATACTGCGCGCCTGCGGACAGACGCAACGCTCTCTCTCTCCGTTTTTCTCATGCAACCGCGCGCTGCATATACGCAGGCGCGCGAGCGCGCACTAGAAACGATCGAGGTCAGCGACTTATTCGCATCACACGGAAAGCGTGCGTCTCGGTGATACAGAGTGCGTCCCTTGACTTATTACACAACGCTATGTACCATTATTGCACAGAATCCCAATAAGAGGGAATCAATCGTACTGACCTCTTCCTCGGGTATACGAAGGTCGATTTAGGAATGCATGCGTACGTTGTAGTGATTTGTTTGACACGAAAATTCCACGGGATGATGGAAAGGAAGCTTGATGATCCTTAAACTGGTTGCGAGAAACTGGGCAGAGTGATGTGTTGTTGCATTCTCGAGTAAATTGCAAAGGATGAGTGATTTCGAGATAGTTTACTGCTGAGTATTCCGATTGAGCTTGGGCTGAAATCATATGTCATGGTACTGTAAGGAAACGTGGAGTAAAAAGTAAAAGAAATTTATTGCAGTAGGAATTGTTGTTGAAGTTGGAGTCGGAGAAATGTAATGAGTTTAATATTTTATCTAACGAGGAAACACTGAAGCAACAATGGCATAATGATACTAGCATGAGTGACAGTATTTCTCCCTAATTGAAACAAACGTTAATTCACTGTGGAAAAGAAAAGATCGGTATCTTCACATCACAATGATCCGCGCAACTGCAGCATCCATATTTCGGAGAACATAAAATTTGTGTAATATGCAAATCTATAAAATCCTGAGAACTGTAAAAGCTATACTCTAATTTTTGAATACCCTATTCAAATGAAGTAACTCACGCGGCCACCGACGCCGATTTTTATTTCCGAAAGCCAGACCGCCACCGTATAGCCACGCGGAAGATAATAAATTCCTCGTTTTTATGTCCGCAGGATGGGAGCTGAAGGGCATCCACTGTTACAAATTCTTCAACATCAAGCATTCATGGGAAAAGGCGGCGGAGCTATGCAGAAGGTAAGCACAGAGCGCGGATCCATATACACCACCTCCGCCACGCATAATATTCGCATCCCGGATTCCCACGCGCATAAGGCTCGTTGAACCTCGCCTATTTCCGATATGCATCCGTCAACGAGAGCCGCCCGACTTTCCAATTACGCGCCTATTACGGTAATCGAGCGTGGCGAGAGATTCGCGCACTATACGCAATCGTGTTTACTACATAGCCTTACGCGCCGCGAGGGCCGCGAGTAAACATTGTTGATTATATTCGCGCGGAACGATACTAGGAGTTTCACGAGCGCGCACGCGCGTAAATTGAATGTTAGTGGTTCGAATTATGCAGATCGAAAGGAAGCTGTGTATGTTAAGCAGCCCGAGAAAGTGACGAGGAGTTGAGATTTAAACGCCTTTTTCGACGTAAGATGTCTAAGAGAAAATCAGCCGGTGAAATTTGGAAAAGCGTGAGACGTGCTCGTTATACTTATGTAAAACAACTTGTTTTTAACAGATGCACGGTTGATATAAGCGTGTTACATAGAGAGGTTTAGACCTACAGGGACGGCAAAAGAAAAGATGAGAACATATTCCATTATATGCGGTCGAAAAAATGTTATTGTGTTCGAGATTTTTCCTCTGCGAAGACTTTTGAATCACGTTATTATAATAATTTCATTTTACATGCTCGAGCGTTGCGCTTGACAGGTTATATAGAGCCTTCTGAAAACCGGTTTCATTGTAATATACATCAAGTGGCGGAGAATGTCCAAATAATTGCACGCGTGCGTTCTCCGGCTTATTATCCACGCACGGTACCAACATACAAACGTTCGATACGTCAACTACATTTATATTCGTTACACGAACTTCGAATAAATAACGGTCTGAAAAGGACAAAAACGAGTCAACAACTGACGATTTTTCAATACCAAATGTAGGTACGGAAGCGAACTGATGGTGGTCGAGTCGTACGTCGAGAACAATGTCTCGGCCAGTCTCATAGGCCGGCATTCCGAGCATTACTGGCTCGGCCTCGCCTCCCTCGACGACCTGAGGACCAACACCTTGGAGTCGGCGGCCGGCATGCTCGTCTCTCAATATGCTGGTGAGTACATTATTCTGATTTTAATTGATGAATTTTATTTTCTTTCACATAACTTGTCAAGTATTTCCAGAAACGAAAAAAAAGTAAAGATAAGAAAGTCAATGAATTGGGAACACAAATGCTTTACAAAGCTTTCTTTTCGTATATCTGGTCCGGAATCGCGTAACTTATTATTGATGAAAGTGCCATGTAAAAAGCTTTAAAAAAACGTTTCGGTTACATACAACAGATGCAAAGCACTTAAGTTTTTAAAAACATTTTTTACGTCGCGAGACACAAAAAGTAATAAATTGATAAATTGTAGCAGAAAGATTTCAGGAAAGGTAGTCTCTAGCAAAAGAAACGAAATGGAATTTTGAAGCTTTCAATATTTTATCATAAAATAATTTATTACAATTTCACCTGTTTGTTCTTAACAACATTAAAAACTTTCTTTATCAGGAATCACAATTTGTCATGTTAAGCGGTGTGTAAAAGATAACCGATCTCTTAATTATGTTATGTAATCACGTAACTTCATCTTTATTCGATAAAATTTATCGACAAATCTCACCTTTAATAAGCATAACGTTTAAAACGACAACACTTTTACTACAGCTGACGTCCATAAATCGGAGTATTAAATGCAAGTATTCCCTATTACCCTTTCTCGGCGACAAAATATCATTATGGTTTCCGCTACCATCCGCGTAATACGCCGGTCACAGCGGGGTTTCGAAATCGAAAAGCCCGCGCGATGCGTCGCTCACGCACTTCTATATAGTCGGCTATATGACACGAAAGCGAAATCGTCACAACGTTTACGCGAAATAATATGCTCCGACGTCCGCACAGTGTATCGTTTATCAATGAAAGTTAACTTCGCGGTCGTGCAGACTGCAACTGCTCGATTACGCCCAACGACACGTGTTCTTTCGAAGCGCGATCGGGAAGATTGTAGATTACGGTGGCGTAAGAATTCCTTGATCGTGACAAAAAATCTTTATTCATTCGTATTTAGTGTTTTGACGTAACGAACGATCGAAGATGCGAATCGATCGGCTATCGGGGAAATTACTGCTGTTGTTATGGGAACACTGCACGCGAATCTGTTGCGCAATTGTAATGAACGACGGTGTAAATTGCTTTATGCTCGAGTTTACGATGATTATAAGAAACATGATTATTCCAAGTCCATGTGGTACTGCGGTTATATTTTGCTTTATTAAAGCCTATGACATAATGAAATACGAGGAGAATAATTGCGATTGAAATACGAGAGTGCATTCGTGCATAAATTGAGTAAAAAAGTGTGTTATAATATTTATTTTAAAAGTAAGCATAAAACTAAAATATTCCAATCAAATTGCACCATTTTATTTAAAAAGTCCAATATTACATAATTATGAGATTATGCACTCAAAAGATATGGAAAAATGAAGAAACTTCATTGATTACTCAATTACCATTAAGACGAGAAAAGTAGCCGCGTCATTACATAAAGAGCCTCATCCGGAAGATCCGTCAAGTCCGAACCACACGTATACACAGCTCTCTTCTAAAAGCGTCCAATTGAGTCCACGCCATGTGTGTGTGTGTACGCGCGCGGCAAGAAAATCCAGGACCCGTTGTCCCACCAACATCGCGGTCTCTCCTGGCGCAGGCGCGTTTGAGCATTGTATCGAGGTCGCGGAAACGCGGAACTACGCGAGCGCGCTGCGGCACGAAGACACACTTTTCCCACTACAATGCAAGCTCTCGGATCTTCTTCGCTACGCTGATTCCCTTTTGCATAATGGAGGCGTAATCGCGCGCTAGGTATGGGAAGGAAATCGAGGAGCAAAAATTATTATACATGCATCGCGAGCCACTGCTTTCTGCTGCTGCAAAAAAAAACGCGGGCAGCGAAAACTTGTATTTTTGCGTTGTGAAATTGATTAGCGCCGTGCAGCGCCTTCACTTTATCTGAGTAGCGGATCTAAATTAAGAGATTACACGAGACTGAGTTGATTTTTTGTAGCACACTGTTGTTTCGTGTAATCGGTTAGTAAGTTCCGTAAATTCTTCATGGGAAAGTAAGCTTTTTGTAAAGAATTTGTAATTACATGACTGATTGTCGAATACCGTTGTTAGTTCTGCTTTATATGTAACACACCGAAATTGTTCTCATCGTATATACATATACATATTCAATAACATCATAATTAACTATATGCTTACCTAAGGCCTTGTTAGAAATAATTGTTTTCTAATAATTATACATATCGAGCGTATACTTTCCGTTATGACAAAAAAATATAGTCTATCTAATTGGAGAAAATTTTATGTACAAATATGAAACAAATTAGAAAAAAATTTACTTTTAATAAGACGTATTTCAAGTTATAATAGAAAAGTAGAATAAAGTACTTACAATATCTCAGAATATTATGTTGCTGCAATACAAGCACTTTTTAAACACAAATAATGTGAATGTAGGTTTCTGGGCGCTGCAACAACCGAATCCCCGATCAGGTGAATGCGTCGACGTAAAAGTTACGGACGATCAACATCAATCTTGGGAACTCACCACATGCGAGTCCCTTCTTCCTTTCATGTGCCGTGCCAACGCCTGTCCAGCAGGTGAATTATCTTTTCACTTTACTCACACCATACGGTAACTCTTTATTTTCGATGTTCTCTTAATGAAACGAAAAATCGATTTTTAGCATTGAAAGCTGTATTGGGTTTATTTATAAATTTAACTTTAAAACAAATGTCGCCGGAATTTCTTCGACAATATTTTTAATTTTTAACAAAAACCTTAAGAGAACTCCGAACATTTATTTAATTTTCCTCTTGTAATTTTATAAACGTTTATGTATATAGAATCTGATTGTATTCTTAATCTTTAATCAGGCTCTTTTCACTGCTCGAACGGTAAATGTATCAATGCCGCCTTTAAATGCGACAAGCAGGATGACTGTGGTGATTTCTCGGACGAAATCGACTGTCCGCAGAATTGCCAATTCTATATGGCCAGCAGCGGAGATGTCGTTGAAAGTCCAAATTATCCGCACAAATACGCTCCTTTGAGCAACTGCAAATGGACTCTGGAAGGACCACAGGGTCATAACATTCTCCTGCAGGTAATTGGGAATCTCATCTTTAAATCGTTTCTGTAATGAAACTTTTTCCCACCAAAGAATATCATATATATTACGTTCCCAAATGAATGTCATTTCAATTAAAATATTCAACCATCAATTTACAGTATAGACAATTTTATTTCCATGAATATTTATGTACATTTTTCATTCAGTTTCAAGAGTTCGAGACGGAGAAGAGCTTCGACATTGTACAAATCCTCGTGGGCGGCCGAACAGAAGAGAAGTCAGTGAGCCTGGCCACGCTCTCAGGCAGAGAAGAGCTGAGCAACAAGCTATACGTTTCCGCATCGAACTTCATGATCATTAAGTTCAGTACAGACGGCTCGGTCGAGCGCAAGGGATTCCGCGCCTCCTGGAAAACCGAACCGCAGACCTGCGGCGGTATGCTCAAGGCCACGCCTCAGGGCCAGATACTGTCGTCTCCGGGTTACCCGCAAAATTATCCCGGTGGCCTCGAGTGCCTGTACATTATCCAGGCCCAACCCGGAAGGATTATTTCGCTTGAGGTAAGGCTTTTTATGATATCAGAAGATTCAATTTCGTATAGTGCTTGCTCATGAAGATATTAAACATAGAAAATTGGAAATTATACTCTTAAATGTTAAAAGAGCAGAGAAAAATATTTTGTTAACACGAATGTGAAATAAAAAGAGTAGATTGAAGTATTAAATACAAATTATTATTATTTAACAGGTTGATGATCTAGATCTGGAAAAGAACCGCGACTTCATCTTGATAAGAGATGGAGATTCGCCAATGAGCCGACCGGTCGCGAGACTGACAGGTGACGCCCTGAACAACCAGAATGTGATCATGTCCACAGGCAACAGTCTCTATCTCTATTTTAAGACAAGTTTAGGTGACTCCAAGCGTGGCTTCAGCATTCAGTACACACAGGGATGCAAGGCCACGATTCTCGCACTCAACGGCACCGTTCAATCCCCGTCTTACGGACTCAACGACTACCCGAATAACCAAGAATGTTTATACAAAGTTAAAAACCCAAAACGGGGTCCGCTTTCTTTGAAATTCACAAATTTCAACGTTCATAAGACTGATTTCGTACAGGTACGATAATACTAGTTTAAGCTATAGAGCAGTTCCAAAATTAAATAGTAAAACAATGTTCACAAATGAATTTCAAATTGTAGGTTTACGATGGATCCAACACAAATGGATTAAGGTTACACTCTGGCAGTGGATTCACGTCAAACACTGTGCCAAAAATTACTTTAACTGCTGAAAGTGGCGAAATGCTTATCAGATTTGTTTCTGATGCTTTACATAGTAGTTCAGGATGGCAAGCTTCCTTCTCAGCTGGTATGCACTGATAAATGCTATACTAATATACTTTACTATTGATTGCTGATAATGTAATTGTTAATTTTTTTTTATAGATTGTCCACCGTTACAACCAGGTGTAGGAGCGATGGCTTCAAGCCGCGATACAGCCTTTGGCACCGTTGTTACCTTTTCTTGCCCACTCGGACAGGAATTTGCTACCGGAAAGAATAAGATTACAACCGAGTGCTTACCTAGTGGAAACTGGTCTATTACTTATATTCCCAAATGCCAAGAAGTCTACTGTGGACCAGTTCCACAGATCGACAATGGATTCTCCATCGGTTCATCTAATGTAACTTATCGAGGTGTTGCTACTTATCAATGTTATGCAGGATTCGCTTTTTCGACTGGTAGACCGACAGAGAAAATTTCCTGTTTGGCGGATGGCATGTGGGAAAAGAAGCCTGCTTGTCTTGGTAATCATCTATATTTTTAATTTAATTTTTAACAACTTTCAAATTTTACATTTAAAATAATATACTTTATGAAAATATAAAAATAATAGAATATAATATTCTTTTTAGCATCTCAATGTCCCCCACTTCCGGAAGCACCGCACGCTAATCTAACTATCTTGAACGGTGGTGGAAGAAGCTATGGTACTATCGTGAGATTCGAGTGTGAACCTGGTTACGTTAGAACTGGCCACCCAGTGATTCTTTGTATGAGTAACGGAACTTGGTCTGATGATGTTCCCGTCTGCTCTCGTAAGTTAATTATGAGAATCTTTTATTAATTATCGGTATTTCATTATCGTTATTTAATTAAAATTAAAAATCCATTAAATTTCAGGCGCTCAATGTCCTATCCTCCCGACAATAAAAAACGGTTTTGTCGTGGATTCTTCTAAGGATTATTACTTCGGTGATGAGGCACGAGTCCAGTGTAATAGAGGTTATAAATTATCCGGGTCAAACATTATTGGCTGTGGCACCCAGCAGCGCTTCGAAAACGTACCCACGTGTGAAGGTAGATTATCTCTTAGAGTGAATTATCTCCTTCCCATTCCAACAAGAATGTTGAAATTCATTGATAATTCTTTGCAGATATTAACGAATGCGCCTCAAGCCAATGCGATCTCGCATCGACGGAATGCATCAATACACCCGGTGCATTTACATGCAAGTGTAAATCTGGTTTCTCCTCGACAATGGATTGCCGACCGATTGGAGATCTGGGTCTGATTAACGGAGGCATTCCTGACGAATCGATCACCGTATCCAGCTCTGAGAACGGATATACTAAAACGGTAAGAATTAGTCCTGAACAATAAGTGAACGAATTTATTTAGTTCAGTAATAATGCAATAATATTAATGATGAATACATATATAAAAATGTCATATTATTACTGAATTTGATCAAAAATAGATAAGAAAAATATTCGACAGTTAACATATGCCGTAATTAACGTTTACTTAAGAGACTATTTATTATTAAATAGGGCATCCGACTGAACAACGGGGATGGATGGTGTGGTAATAGCGTTGAGCCAGGTGCAAACTGGGCCATGATCGACATGAAGGCACCAACCATAATTCGAGGCTTCAGAACTCAAGTAGTCGCTCGTGCTGATGGAAACATTGCATTTACTACAGCGGTGCGCATTCAGTACACCGATAACATGACTGATGTTTTTAAAGATTATACCAATCCCGACGGCACTCCAGTCGAATTCCGTATACTCGAGGCAACACTTTCTGTATTGAATTTACCTGTGCCTATTGAGACCAGATTTATTCGATTCCGAATCCAAGATTATGTGAGTGCACCTTGTATAAAACTCGAAATCATGGGTTGCACTCGTCTCGAGTGTACCGATATTAACGAGTGCACAACCAACAACGGTGGCTGTCATCAAAAATGTATCAACAATCCTGGCGGCTTTACGTGCTCTTGCAACACTGGTTATGAACTTTACAAGGGTAACGGAACTGCTGGTTTTGCGATTGAAAAATCAGAAACAGGACAGCGAGACGGCGATTTGTATCAAAGAAACAAGACTTGCGTTCCAGTCATGTGTCCTGTTTTATCTGCTCCCGAAAATGGAAAAATCTTATCTACGAAGGTAATATAATATATTTACAGTGTGTTCATTAGTGCCTAATTATTAATAACGTAGCAATTATTATAACAATTATCTTTTTTTTAAGACTCAATTCCATTTTGGCGATCTTGTGAAATTCCAATGTGACTTTGGATACGTTCTTGCCGGTTCCTCTGCGGTTCTCTGCACATCAACGGGCGCATGGAATGGTACCACACCAGAATGTCAATGTATGTATAAGATAATTTTATTTTTTAAATCTTATGATCATTAGATTTTGGCAACATACATAACATTACGTTAAAATAACTATTAATTTTCATAATTTTTCAGATGCGAAATGTGTATCTCTGCCTGATGATAAGAACGAAGGACTATCTGTTATCCGAGGCGATGAAACTAGCGTATTAGTTCCATTCAAACAAAACGTTACTCTTAAATGTACCAATAATGGACGCTCACTTCGTAACACTGCAACATCCAGCTTCCGTCAGTGTGTATATGATCCAAAAGCTGGTTACCCCGACTATTGGTTGTCAGGAACCCCACCAGCCTGCCCACGAGCTGATTGTGGAAAACCTCTACCAACTCCTGGTGCTGAATATGGCCAATATATGGATACGAAATATCAATCGTCGTTCTTCTTCGGTTGTCAAGACACTTTCAAACTTGCAGGACAAACTAACCGACATGACAATGTAGTCCGTTGTCAAGCTAATGGAGTTTGGGATTTTGGTAACCTTCGCTGCGAAGGTCCAGTTTGCGAAGACCCTGGAAGGCCCGCTGATGGTAATCAAATTGCTAGAAGTTATGAGCAAGGATCTGAAGTACAGTTCGGATGTTCTAGACCAGGTTACATTCTGATTAATCCACGTCCAATCGTTTGTCTTCGAGAGCCCGAGTGCAAAGTTGTGAAACCTTTAGGCCTAGCTTCGGGTAAAATTCCAGATTCAGCTATCAATGCCACTTCCGAAAGACCGAACTATGAAGCAAAGAACGTTAGGTTGAACTCTGTTACTGGTTGGTGCGGAAAGCAAGAAGCTTTCACTTATGTTAGCGTTGATATGGGCCGAGTCTACAGAATTAAGGCAATTTTAGTCAAAGGAGTCGTCACCAGCGACATTGTTGGAAGACCAACGGAAATCCGATTTTTCTACAAACAATCTGAAAGCGAGAACTACGTCGTATACTTCCCTAATTTTAATCTCACTATGCGTGATCCAGGAAATTATGGAGAATTGGCAATGATCACTTTACCTAAATATGTTCAAGCTAGATTTGTTATCCTTGGAATCGTCAGTTATATGGACAACGCTTGTCTAAAATTCGAATTAATGGGCTGCGATGAACCTGTTGCAGAGCCTCTTCTTGGTTACGACTATGGATTTTCGCCATGCGTTGATAACGAACCACCAGTATTCCAAAATTGCCCTCAACAACCTATCATGGTACAGAAGGGAACAGATGGCGGCTTACTTCCAGTGAACTTTACTGAGCCAACAGCCATCGACAACAGTGGAAGTATAGCTAGACTCGAAGTAAAACCACAAAGTTTTAAAACGCCGATTAGAGTATTCGAAGACACGGTTGTTAAATACATTGCTTATGATTACGATGGAAATGTAGCAATTTGTGAAATCAATATCACTGTACCAGATGTTACACCACCAAAACTTAGCTGTCCTCAAAGCTATGTAATTGAACTTGTAGACAAGCAAGAAAGTTATTCTGTAAACTTCAATGAAACTAGACGCAGAATTAATACTACTGACGCCTCTGGACCAGTCAAAATTACATTCTCCCCCGAACGTGCTATAATTCCTATTGGTGGGTTCGAAAATGTCACCGTTACTGCCACTGATACAAGCGGAAACAAGGCCTACTGCCATTTCCAAGTATCAGTTCAAGCAACACCTTGTGTTGATTGGGAGTTAAAAGCACCAGCGAATGGCGGACTAAAATGTCTTCCGAATGACAAAGGATTACAATGCATTGCCACATGTAAATCAGGATTTAGGTTCACTGATGGCGCACCTGTTAAGACATTCTCGTGTGATGTTCAAAAACACTGGGCTCCAGCATCAGTAGTACCAGACTGCGTCTCTGAAAGTAAGTTTTTTATAACCTAATCTGAATATCGTTTTCAATATCCAGTATATTAACAACCAAATTTTTGTACAATAGATACCCAACAAGCTGATTACCATGTAATTGCATCAGTTACTTACCGTGCCAATGGAGCTGTATCTCGATCTTGTTTACCACAATACCAAGACTTGTTGTCGCAGTATTACATAAATCTTAATAATATTTTAACTCAGCGTTGTTCTGCTGTCAACGTTAACATGAACGTTTCATTTGTAAGATCCTTACCAACACTTTTAGAAGAAAATGTTTTAAAGGTCAGTCAATGTTTACTGTAATAAGCAATTCTTGTTTTCATAATAAGCATACATATAAAAATTAATATATTTTAATGTCTATAGATGGACTTTGTGTTATCGATTGTTCCGGCAATACGACAACCTCAACTTTACGACCTCTGCGGTTCAACTTTGAACTTGATATTTGATCTTTCAGTACCATACGCTAGTGCTGTAATTGAACCTCTATTAAATGTTTCGGCTATTGGTAATCAATGTCCTCCTCTGCGTGCTCTTAAATCAACTATCTCACGTGGATTTACCTGTAGCATTGGTGAGGTACTCAACATGGATACCAATGATGTCCCACGATGCTGTAAGTTTTTATAAATACATTTTTTATCATCACAGGTATTTTACTTTAAAGAAACATGTTTTACTTAATGATATTATTATTAATTTTTTCATTGGGATTTATTTTAGTACATTGCCCGGCTGGAACGTTTGCTGGTGAAAAGCAAAAACAGTGTACGTCATGTCCCAAAGGCTTCTACCAAAACAGCGATCGTCAAGGTTCATGCTTGCGTTGTCCGTTCGGTACATATACTAGAGAAGAAGGCTCCAAGAGCATCGATGACTGTATTCCTGTATGTGGTTATGGAACTTATTCACCTACTGGTTTAGTACCTTGCTTGGAATGTCCACGAAATAGTTACAGTGGTGACCCACCAATTGGTGGTTTTAAAGATTGTCAAACTTGCCCAGCTGGTACGTTCACCTACCAGCCTGCAGCACCTGGTAAAGACAGGTGTCAAGCCAAATGTTCTCCTGGAATGTACTCAGACACCGGGCTTGCACCTTGCGCACAGTGTCCTAAGGACTTCTTCCAACCTCAACATGGAGCTACTACTTGTATCGAATGTCCGACTAACATGTATACCGACAAGCCTGGTGCTGTCGGACGAGAAGAATGTAAGCCAGTTCAATGTACCGATAATGTTTGTCAACATGGTGGATTATGCGTACCCATGGGTCACGGAGTTCAGTGCTTCTGTCCTGCTGGATTCTCTGGCAGACGTTGTGAGATCGATATTGACGAGTGCGCATCGCAACCTTGTTACAACGGCGCTACTTGCATTGACCTACCTCAAGGTTACAGGTGCCAGTGTCCCGCTGGATATTCTGGCATCAATTGTCAAGAAGAAAAATCTGATTGCAAAAACGATACCTGCCCAGAAAGAGCCATGTGCAAAGACGAACCAGGATTCAATAATTACACTTGCCTGTGCAGATCTGGTTATACCGGAGTTGATTGCGATATTACGGTAGTTATTCGATTATTCATATAAATTTTTGCTCTTAACCTTTCATTAGTATTTGCAGACTAATTATGATTATGATTCATTTATTACGATTAAATTTTAGATTCATTTAAAATAAAAAAACCACTTAATTATAACAATGTTTTGAAATGAATTCATGCACATTTTGATATAGAGTTGCCAACAATTTTTATATTAACTATATATTGTTGCAGATTAATCCGTGCACTACGAGTGGCAACCCATGTAACAACGGAGCCACATGTGTAGCTCTTCAACAAGGTCGCTACAAATGTGAATGTCTGCCAGGTTGGGAAGGTCAAAGTTGTGAAATCAATACAGACGACTGTGCTGAGAAACCTTGCCTCTTGGGAGCTAATTGCACAGATTTAATTGACGACTTTAGCTGCGATTGTCCTCCTGGTTTCACTGGAAAACGTTGTCACGAGAAGATTGATCTCTGTTCTGGCAACCCTTGTCTGAACGGTGTTTGTGTCGATAAGCTCTTTAACCACGAATGTATCTGCCACCCTGGCTGGACTGGTCCCGCTTGTGAGATCAACATCAATGAATGCGCTAACAAGCCTTGCCGCAACAACGGACAATGTACCGATCTAATCAACGACTACAGTTGTACCTGCGAACCTGGCTATACCGGCAAACAGTGCCAGCACACAATCGACGACTGCGCTTCTGATCCTTGCGTCAACGGTGGTACCTGTATTGACCAACTTGAAGGCTTCACGTGTAAGTGCCGACCAGGCTTCGTCGGTCTGCAATGCGAGGCTGAAATCGATGAATGTCTCAGCGACCCATGTAGCCCTGTAGGAACTGAACGCTGCGTCGACTTAGACAACCAGTTTGTGTGTCACTGCAGAGAAGGATTCACAGGCCCAACTTGTGAAACTAACATCGACGATTGTCAATCCGATCCTTGTCTTAATGGAGCCACTTGCCGAGATGAGATCGGAGGCTTTAAATGTATGTGCAGAGAAGGATGGACTGGACTCAGGTGTGAAACGGATGTAGGAACTTGTCAAAATAAACCTTGTCAGAACGATGCAGCTTGCGTTGATCTATTCCAAGATTTCTTCTGTGTGTAAGTTAATATTATATGTACTACTAACAATTTATATTTAATAAATTAGTAAGATTCAATATAATTTTTAAATATAAAATAACTTTAGTTAGAAAAATCGTATTTTTAACATTTTTATAAAAAAAATTGCAGTTGCCCATCTGGAACTGACGGTAAACGATGCGAAACCGCTCCCGAACGATGCATCGGTAATCCGTGCATGCATAACGGACGATGCCAAGACTTTGGATCTGGCCTTAACTGTACTTGCCCCGATGACTACACTGGAATTGGTTGCCAATACGAGTATGATGCTTGCCAAGCTGGCGCCTGTAAGAACGGAGCCACTTGCATTGACAACGGCGTCGGATTTACTTGTGTCTGTCCGGAAGGGTACACTGGTAAAACTTGTGAAGAAGATATTATCGACTGTAAAGAAAACTCATGCCCTCCTTCGGCTACTTGTATCGATTTGACTGGTAAATTCTTCTGCCAGTGTCCATTCAACTTGACTGGTGATGATTGTAGAAAATGTAAGTGATTTTATATTATATTTATATACTAGGCATCTCTAAGCGCACTTCGCGTACCGTAATTTTAGCAAAACTTCACGCCACTTTGTAACATAGCAACCCATTACTCCTACCAACCAAATCACGAATAAATTGATATCATAACAAATCCATCATTTTGCTAAGATAGGAATACCGGATATTTCATCTTAAATGAGTGTTAAATCGCTGAAACTTTGGTAGAGAGTATTGAAGTATCACAATAGCTTTGCATATATTAAATCCATGTATATGATCTACATTTTAGATCCATATTTTTGAATCATAAAAAGTTTGGCTCCGGTGAGAATATAAATTGTTTTTCGATTCTCAGTCAGTTCTTTTTAATTGTAAAACATTGTTTCAACTTTTTGCGTAGCAGATAAATTGGTGAAGAACTTGCATTTGTGTTGTAGACTATGGTAGAATTTTGTTATTACTAACCTTTAGAATGCCGAAATTCAATGTGACGAAACGTCCATTAAAAGTGTTCAAACTTGTGTCTTGTATCATGTATCAGTTATATACAAAGTTAGCATAATTAATATAATTATTTATGTGACATAATTTTTTATTTATACGAATATGAATAAACTTTATGTAGTTTGATAATTAATTACGTATCTTACGCTTGAAAAATATCTCTTGAACATTACATTCATTCCTAATTTTGATTACAGCTATCCAAGTCGACTACGACTTGTACTTCAGCGATCCAGGTCGCAGCAGTGCAGGTCAAATGATTCCAATCTTCACGCGTGGTAAGAAAAGTTTAACAGTCGCCATGTGGGTACAATTCACTCAAAAGGATGAAGCTGGAGTCTTCTTCACGCTTTATTCTGTCAGGTAATTAAGATTAAATTTACATTATTTTATTAAATTGATTACTAGTTTTTATTAAATTGATTACTAAGTCACGATTGTTCTTTTTCAGCTCCCCTCATGTACCTATCAATCCTAAATCCATTGTACAAGCACACAGCAATGGTGTTCATATTTCTATGTTCAGCGACTTACAAGACGTTTATTTACCATTCAAAGAATACGCTACAATTAATGATGGACAGTGGCATCACATTGCGGTTGTTTGGGACGGAGACAATGGTGGTGAACTTATTCTTATTACACAGGGTTTGATCGCTAGTAAGACCGACGGATATGGAAGCGGACGTTCTCTGCCTCCATAGTAAGAACATTTTGTTTTTATTTAAAATTTGCATATTATTTTAGAAAAATATAATTTATAATATACTTATAAAAAATGTTTCTTTTATTTTTAGTGCCTGGGCCGTCCTCGGAAGACCACGCAAGGAAATGGGTAAAGGCTACATCGAACCTGGCTTCCAGGGACATCTCACCAAGGTGCAAGTATGGGATCGTGCGCTTCACGTAACCAACGAAATTCAAAAGCAAGTACGAGACTGCCGTACCGAACCTGTCCTCTACCAAGGCCTCGTTATCACCTGGGCTGGTTATGATGAGACAATCGGCGGAGTTGAACGAATCGCCCCGTCTCACTGTGGCCAACGCGTTTGCCCGCCTGGCTACGGAGGCAGTAAATGCCAACAGCTGGAGGCTGACAAGATACCGCCCAAAATCGAACACTGCCCTGGAGATTTGTGGGTTATTGCCAAGAATGGATCGTCAATTGTTACCTGGGACGAACCGAAATTCAGCGATAATGTGGGAGTTGTTAGGATTCAAGAGAAGAGTGGTCATCGATCAGGACAAACACTGTTGTGGGGATCTTACGACATCAGTTATGTAGCTTACGATCAAGCAGGAAACTCGGCCAGTTGCAGTTTCAAGGTTTATGTACTTTGTAAGTATCGAAGTTTTTTGCCTTCACAACAAATAATGAATTTGAATATCAGAGAGATATTTAATCATTTCAATATTTTCAGATGACTTCTGCCCTGAACTGCCTGACCCTATCGGTGGAATACAGCAATGCAAAGACTGGGGCTCAGGAGGGCAATTCAAGGTTTGTGAAATCTCTTGCAATCCTGGACTCAGATTTTCGCAAGAAGTACCCAAGTTCTACACTTGCGGAGCTGAAGGTTTCTGGCGACCGACTAACAACCCCGGGCTACCACTCGTCTACCCTGCTTGCACACGTAAGATATTTACACATGTTATTTTTCATTTTATTTCATACCGTTATAGCAAATACAGTAGATAAATATGAAAAAAAAACTTTTAGCTTTCTCGCCTGCTCAGCGTGTATTTAAGATCAAGATGAACTTCCCGACATCTGTACTTTGTAATGAGGCTGGACAAGAAGTTTTGAAATCAAAGGTCAGAGGGGCTGTCAACTCGTTGAACAGGGACTGGAACTTCTGTTCTAACTCGATAGAAGGTATAATTTAAATATCTATAGCACATGTTATACTTTATCTCATAAAATATCGAAAGATTTTACATACGGCTCAGGTACCCGGGAATGCAGAGACTTGAACATCTTTGTCCAATGCGACCACCGCACTCGAACTGCAAGACAAGCAACCGAAGATGATGCTGGTACCTACACCATCGCTGTTGATGTTCTAACTGAACCGTAAGTATTGTGTAACTAATACTTTTTACTTTATTAGTTGAAACTTGTTACTTGATATATTTCATAATTAAATTTTCATTCCAAGTTTTATACATAATTATGTAAAAAATGTATAAAGAATAGTTTTATAAAAGTGAAAAATTTCTTGCACCATAGAACGAGGCAAGCGCGCCAAGGCAGCGATACCTACGAAGTGGAAATTTCCTTCCCAGCTATAAAGTAAGAAATAGTTAGCGCGTGAAAGGAAAAACCATAGTTTTTTCATAATTTTTACAGATACTTAATAGTCACTAATTGGGAATGACATCATTGTATCCCGATTTGGGAGCAGACACGCAACACAGATTAATATAAACATAATGGACTTAATAAAAATAACTCAACATCGTTACTATTACATTATAATAAATCATTAATAGAATATCGTTAGCATGGTGCATGAGCTTCTCAACACATAAACATTTAACAATTATTTTAACATTACCTAGACACGCTAGTGCCTACTTAGTGCTAAGCTTTTTAGTTAAGTAGATTTTACAATAGGTAAGCGCTGAGGATTATCCGATTTTCAAGTTGAATAGGTAAATCTACAGGATGATACAGAGGTGCTATGTATCTTAGCTTCAATAATGACTAACTAATTATTTTATTAATATCATATATTTATATTAACACAGATAATGATCTCGCCTGTATATAGTACGCGTAATATCAATAATTAATAAATTAATTACAATTTCGTGCATCATTACACTGTAATCTTAATGCATACTTCTCCTTTTGTTTAGTGATCCAATTTTGAACTCGAACTCGAACGAAAGGGCCAGTGTTCAGTCATTGCTCGAAAAACTTATTCTCGAAGAGGATCAATTCGAAGTTCAAGACATTCTACCAAATACCGTTCCTGATCCAGCTTCTCTAGTCCTAGAATCCGATTACGCCTGTCCAGTTGGGCAAGTCGTAATGGCTCCTGATTGTGGTAAGTATCTTACTCTATACAATTTTTTGTATGCATCATACTGTATCACATCTTATTTATTAAACTGACGTCAATACACTAGAACGGAAATATCTAATCTCGTCCAATCTTATCTCTATCATTGTAAATCATTTTCCTGCTCGATAAATATCTTGTACTTTACTTTGTTTCTCAAAATAAATGTAAATCCCTGACATCTTCATCCAGCAAACCCAGAATGTTTTACGAAAAGAAAATGATACAACTGTCCATGTATTTTACCCAAATGCCCAAATCTAATCCACGAAAATTCTTCGTCACAGTACCATGCGCCGTTGGCAGCTACTACGACACGAAGAGCAAAATGTGCGAGTCCTGCCCGATGGGCATGTACCAGAGCGAGTCCGGTCAGCTCAAGTGCAGCCAGTGCCCCGTAATAGCTGGCCGGCCATCCGTGACCATTGGCCCGGGTGCCCGTAGCGCCGCCGACTGCAAGGAACGCTGCCCCGCCGGCAAGTATTACGACGACGTGGCTGGGCTGTGCCGTAGCTGCGGCCACGGCTTCTACCAACCCGAGGAGGGCAGCTTCTCATGCCTGCTCTGCGGCCTCGGCAAGACGACACGCATCGCTGAAGCCGTGTCTCGCGAGGAGTGCAGGGACGAGTGCGGCTCCGGCCAGCAGCTCGCCGTGGAGGGCAAGTGCGAGCCCTGCCCGCGCGGCACCTACAGGACGCAGGGCGTGCAGGCCGCCTGCCAGGCCTGCCCGCTCGGCAGGACGACGCCGAACCTAGGTTCGGCAGCGGTAGAGGAGTGCTCGCTGCCGGTCTGCGAGCCCGGCACGCACCTCAACGGCACGCTCAACGAGTGCGTCGAGTGCAAGAAGGGCACGTACCAGCCCGAGGCACAACAGACCTCGTGCATACCCTGCCCGCCCAACACCAGCACCAAAGGAATGGCCGCCGTAAGTGTCTGGGGTATCTTTCGGGGCACTAAATTACACTTAACTCAGTATTGAACCCAGGAAGAGTTATTATAAATACAACAAAATAAATTCTTGCGTCACAACATGACATTGTATTTGCGATAAATCTAAACGTGTTCGCGGCTGCGTACGAATGATTCGGACGTGTGTTGATAAATCTCAGATAAAATTCCTAACAAATCCAAAAACTCATAATACAGATAAGAGGTTTCTGTATCGTTACGCTTTTTAAAACGTACGTCTTTTACTTGCCATTCTCGACACATTTAGCATTATCATTGTAAAAGTAAATATTGATATCTCTGCAGGGGGCACAAGCACTTTACATTCGCGTGTATAAAAACTTCCGCTGGCTAGTTGCTACTAAATCTGTAACAATCCACGAAATGTTTATTCTTTTAGACCAACAAATCCGAGTGCACGAACCCGTGCGAGGTGAACGGCGAGGAGATGCACTGCGACGCGAACGCATACTGTCTCCTCATTCCCGAGACCAGCGACTTCAAGTGCGAGTGTAAACCCGGATACAATGGCACGGGACAGGTGTGCGTCGACGTATGCCTGGGCTTCTGCGACAACGAGGGTGTCTGCCTAAAGGACTCGAGAGGTCAGCCCTCGTGTCGATGCAGCGGCAGCTTCAACGGCAAGCACTGTACAGAGAAATCAGTCTTCTTCTACGTCTCCGGTGGCATCGCTGGCACTGTTTTTCTCATCATCATCATCGCACTGCTCGTTTGGATGATCTGCGTTAGGTATGTATTGTCAGAATTCATTGAGATTTATCCGGGTAATGCTTTCATAAGTTCCGGAATATTAATTTTTAGAAGCACATTTGTCGTGTAGTTGCATATAGTCACAGCAAAGGTTACAAAATGTACTTCCCCTTGTTCATGTAAAATCCAACGCTATGCGTAGTTGGAGGTTTATCTAAATCTAGCTTTTTTACAACCACTAATATCTTATCAGTTCAAACAATTACGTAATCCAGAAAAAATAGTATTACACTTTTTTGAGCAATATTTATCGCTCATATGTTATTCAATGAATGACTTTTAAAATTGAATGATAGCTATGATAATATCGAAAGTTTTACGTAAAAATACAAGTGATCAAAAGTAATATTTTCTATAGAATAATCAAAAGTAAGTTGACAATGAAATTTGAAAATACAGCTCGTGACTAATTTGAGAAAAATATGAAATTTTTTCAGGTCATCGAAGAAGAAGGAACCGAAGAAGATGATGACACCCGCAACAGACCAGAACGGCTCGCAGGTGAACTTCTACTATGGCGCACCAACGCCGTACGCCGAGTCGATCGCCCCGTCGCACCACAGCACCTACGCGCACTACTACGACGACGAGGAGGACGGTTGGGAAATGCCCAACTTTTACAATGAAACCTACATGAAAGGTAAGAGCGACTCTGAGCGATCAGACGCCATTATATTTTGAAAACAAACAAAAATAAGCACTTCTTTCAAATTTCAATTGAGCATCATAAATTTACCTGACGCACGCAAAAAAAAACTGTGACCATAAGTCGCACAAGTCGCATGAAACTGCTATTATACATACAGCGTGTGATATTATTTATATTTTATAAATATATTTATTATACATATTATATATAAAAAATATATCGCATGCCAAAAAAAATACAATTGTACAATATCTTTAAGAATATCTTTTGTAAAAAACCAATATTCTTTGTTCACGTTGCACACAGAGAGTTTACACAATGGCGGCAAAATGAATAGCCTCGCACGATCGAACGCGAGCATTTACGGTACGAAAGATGATATTTACGACAGACTGAAACGCCACGCGTATCCCGGAAAAAAAGGTTCGTAGACAAAAACAACCCCAAAACCTCAAAACACGCAAGCCAATTATAAATAAAGCACCTGTTTTCCAAACAAAATTTTCTCATACATGTATATGCCTTTATTTGTCATGATTTGCACGTTCATTTACATACTCTTATGCAAATATAATAAATATTACTCATATATACTCCATTATAAATTAGCATGTATCAAGCTTTGTTGCATACTACTATTATTATCCATTAATATTAATTATATATCAGTGCACGTTGACAATTGGACAATTTGAAAGTTAATTGAGTTGAATTGTGATGAATTTATAGATAAGAGCGACAGCGATAGCGAAGGTCAGTGACTTTCGGGAAAAGTGGCCGAAATCTCGAGTCGAAAGTGACGAATCTCCAATAATTGCGGCGAACCTCAACGAATTTCTCTCTTTGTTTGTGTTCGACGACGACTTTATTAGAAAAAAAAGAGCGAAAACACACACGAAAATGTATTTATTGCACTGTTTAAACCGGATGTGTAACGCACTAGAGAGAGAAAAAACAAAGTCAAATATGTAACGAAACGACTCGAAATGTAATAATGAGTAGATTGAGGGGCAGCGAATCGCTTGAGAAAAAGGTCCTGGAGCCGCGATCGACTTTAATGTAGGGAGACAGATAAATTCACGGAGACAGATCTATAGAAGAGACACAAACCGACGATCGCCGCTTCGGCGCATTTTCCTCGCGCTTCGCGCGCCGCCGGAGAGATTAATACTCCAAATAATGGACGATTTTTTTTTATTATTATTACGTTATTAAGTAAGGAACGATTTATACTTATAACTATACCAAGTGCGACTGATTTTAATTTGTGTGAAAGGGAACTGAGCGAGTCGTGTACTAGAACTGCATGTACACACGAGTATATTTTGTATACTCACATTTGTATTTAATACGTGGAGTTGATTGAGTAGGTGATCATTTTTTTACATATGTACGCTATTTGTTTATTAAGTTTAATACTCCAGTTTTTACTACGGTGATTTCATTTGTTTTCATTTTTATTGTCAGTCATATTGTGTATGTACTTCGATAATTACCGATGATTCTCCCTTTTTAACGCATTTTAGGTTCATTTTTTACTATTTAAACTTTTATATAAAGTCTTCCCAGTATATAATTATTCATTTTATATTAACGGTGCGAAAGAAAGATAAGTGTGTGCTGATTGTAATTATTACATTATTGAAATTAAATTAGATTTAAGCGATTTTTTATTTTATATATATAGATATATATTGTTATTATAAATATGTAACTATTTTGTACAATAATTTACGTTACACATCGACCGAAATGTGGAAGAACGATGTTTTTAAAAGAATCACTATTATTACCGACAACTAACATTACACGCATGCAAGAAACATTTCATAGTCAGTAGAAACCCATAGAAAGCTCAGAGTATTTTCATCAACGGAATATTGTATTTTTAAACCCAAGAGCTTGTTCTCTATTGACATTGTAAAAATGCTTCGACGAATTGTTTTTAATAAAAAATATGTCAACAATACATGTGAGTTTATTATTTTTTTAATCTACAACTCCAACCGTGTTTTCGTCAAACATATACTCCCATCCCAATTACTGTAAAGTGCAAGAACATTTTAAAACATTGTAGCCAATGAGGTACATCCAGAATAATTGTGAATGAAAAGAATGTGAGCTGATTCAAGAATACGTAACATGAAGGTTACGACAATTTCTGCTGTTATATAATTTCTACTATCATTATCTAGAATTATTGATGAAGATAAAAGACAAGATTAAAATTTTAGAATTCCACATCAACTACCTCATGATGTTTCGCAAATTTCGTGGAAATGGTTTTCCTCTAAGTTATTTTAAATTTTAATTAACTGGGTAAACTACTGAATTTGTAATATTATAACAAAAAATTATTATCAAAATCTTTACCTAATAGACTTATTCTTAGATGACGAAATAAGTATGTCGAATTTATAATGTTTGATATTGTAATGATTTTTTTTTTTTTTTATTTATTTATTAAACCAGAGAAAATATACATAGTAGACTTAGGTCTAATTGTAATTCCTATAGAGGTAGATA